>JAQZBX010051640.1:0-19332 GCA_029593785.1 Cabassous unicinctus | reverse complement strand
ATAATTGAACCTTTAACACTGATCCAACATATCAGTGTGTTGACAACCCTCCACTGACTATCTATATGTAAATCAGAGGAGGGCTTGTGTTCCTTAAAGTTTTACTGAAGGAGGGGGTCTTGAGGTGCAGGGTGTCCCTGCAGACTCAGCTAAGTACAGGGAATAAACAGTTTTAAGAACCTGCTAGGAGTGATAAAAATAAATTGCATGAGAGATTGACTGCAGCAATTTCAACTCTACAATAAGTATTGAATATACATTTCAGAGAAGTCCATTTGTAGGAAAAAATATTCATACATTGTGAGTCAAATAAATTCATTCTGAATATATGACTCATATTTGATTGGATTCAATTTTTCTGAATTCACTGTATTTGACACATTTATCTGCTGTTTCAAAACCTTAGGCTATCCAGTAATAGTCAGGTAACAGAAGAGGTACCTGCTTATTTATTGAGCAGATCACTGTCCATATGTTTGTGTTGGATATTTGATAAATATGTATATCCATTAGAGTAGAGGCACACTGACTGAATTAAAAGAAATCCATGTCCCTTGGCTGCACCTGCCTCCCTTATCAGCTCCTTCTGGAAGTTTCTATGGCCTGTAAAAAGAAATCACTGTATGTAGTGAAGTGTAACCCCAACAAATGGATTGTGTTCTCCTACAGCTCAACCAACATCTTGCTACCAGAGAAACCCCAGGTACAGGGAACTCCCCTGGCCCTTTTGACCTTTACATACCACCTCTATGCAAATTTCCACTTGGGCAAATGGATGAAAACACAAACATGGACTTAAATTTAGCGTCCCCCTGAAACAGGAAAATATTGTCTGCAGTCCATGGGCCTTATACAAAGGAACATGAAGCCCTTGTGGTTCTTCCTTTTTCTAGTTGTGCTTCCCAGATGTGAGTGTCTCAGGATTCAGACATGAAGGTAAAGGGGAGGATGCATCTGAGAACAGGACTACCTATGGTTCTCCTTGTCCTCAGGTGCCCTGTTCCTGGTGCAGCTGCAGGAGTCAAGCCCCAGACTGGTGAATCCCTCCCAAACCCTTTCTCTCACCTGCTCTGTCTCTGGATTCTCCATTACAGCCAGAGGTTACTGCTGGGAAAGGATCTGTCAGCCCCTAGGGAAGGGGCTGCAGTGGTTGTCAGAAATATGGAATAATGGGGGTACAGCCTATGCTCCCATACTCAAAAGCCAACTGTCCACCTCAAGAGACACTTCCAAGAACCAGTTCTCTGAGCTCCATGACTGCTGAGGACACAGCTGTATATTACAATGCAAGAGACACAGTAAGGGGAAGTCAATGTGAGCTCAGACACAAACTTCCCCTAGCAAGAGGGGCCTGAGATGTAGGGGGCATTCATGGCCCACCCACAGTAGTGAGCAGCCCTAGGCCCAGTTTCAGGGAAGATTTTGAGAAAACCAGGATTCCTGTAATAATATAGAGTTTTCTCTTCTTTCTTAAAAGCATTGAATCCCACTATATCTAAATAATGTCATTATATTTCCATGTTTCAAACACAGAAAATATATTTGCAATGCTATTAGATAGTATATAATATTTTATTGACAAATATAATTTTCTTCATTTTGTTCCTCTGGATTAGACTGGAAGTATGAACAAACTTTCATTCAACTAACATTCTGACACTGTACAGTTAATTCCCAGGATTTAATGCTCTGTCTTGGCTGTGACTAGACAAATTATAATAATAATAAAATAATAATACTGAATTTGCATGATTGTTTAGTCAACATTGGGACAGATTGTTTTATGGTAGAATGATTTCATTTAAATTAAAATTTTAACACCCCACTTTCTTTTCCCAGATTGTGAGTACATATGTATATTTTGTTCCTCACCAAGGTTTTCAGATTAGCTAGACACACCAAGTAGAGCCCTATGACCTGAAGGAAAAGAACATAAAGAGGAAACAGCCTGACATAGCCCTAGGTGAATCACCCATGTGCCTCATCTTGTTTACTCCATCATGGACAGGGCTTATTAAGGCTATAAATTATTCAAATCCACAGCAGGGTGATCCTGACTTGTCAGCTCACCTGATGGACTTGTAAAAAGAACCCATGTCTCACAGGTGGCAGGTACCTCATGGAGTCAGAGCCTGATTTGTTTTCAAGAAGGCTGGAAGGTCTTCCTGAACTATCACCTCTGTGAAAGGTGCTAAACTCTCCTGAGAGAAATGAGAGGAAAGAAATGTGGAACATGGTGTTTCTGAACCTTGTTTCTTTGCTGATAGGCTGGCCTTGCCTCAGGGAGCACAGGGTCTCTTGCCTCACTTGTTAACTCTAAGAAAGTCCCTGAACAGTCTCTTTGTTAAGTTTGTCTTCACCCAATGTTATGGCAGAGATTCCCTTGAGTGCCTGGAGCTAAGGAACCAAACCAACATAAAACAAAGAACAAAACTTCTTTCCCAGTCTTTGCAAATTGTTTCTGCATTTCATGGTGCTCCACTTCAGAGTTTAATCTTCCTGTCAAGATCAGCTTGAGGACAACTGAAACTGAAGTCCTCTCTGTCTTATTCTTTTCTTTGACTGCACCTTCTCCACATCTTGTAATTACTAGTGGTCCTAGGCATCTCTCCATTAACAGGAATGAAAATGTCCCCTCTAATCCCTATGAAATTGACTTTCTTCCCCTCCTAGCTGCTCTATTATATGACTGAAAGCAGGTAATCCTTTTCTCCAGGACCACTTGTCTTAATTGTTTCTTACACTATTTTAGCTGTCTGAAACCTGCTTCTGCTTACAGGGCAAGTTTTGTGAGTGTGATCCCAGAGTTTCCTGGTTCAGCCTTTCAGGATGCCACCTGATAGACTGGCACTAATATGCATAATATCCACCCCATTATGGCCATAGGATTTACTCTACTCTTTCCAGAATAGTGCCAGTGATCCACTATAGGGGATCAGACTCATTCCACAGAATGCCAGGGAAGGTAAAGGGCCAGGGCCAGAAAGGGTGCCAGGAGTTTCTTCTAACTGTTTAAAGCTGTGTTTTTTTTTGGTTCAGCACTTTTCCAGTTACTACATCCATATAATTGTTCTCTGGAATATTGAGGAAAATATGTCTGCCAGTTTTAGCTAGTTGTTCAAAATTCTGTGTAAATACAGCAACTTTGAGTCTTGGTCAACCAGATAGTTTGATTTTTTCTTTCTCTTAAAAGTGTATTTCTGAAAGCAAAAGAGTTTATTTTTCATAAATGCCAACTTATGATTTGTTGTTGAATCTAAGAGCTCATCCTCAAACCCAAGAAAATTAGATTTTCTTCTATGCTATCTTCTTGAAGTTTTATAGTTTTGTGTTTCACATATAGGTATATGATTCACTTTGAGTAGTTTTTTTGGAAATGTATAAAGTGTGTATTTACCTTATTTATTTGGATTTGTATGTTTACTTTAAAAAGCATTCCAGCATTATTTGTTGCATATACTACTCTTTCACCACTGATTTCCCCTGTTCCCTGATAAACATACGTTGACTATATTCATGTGGGTCCATTTATTGGCTCCTTATTCTCATTCATTGATTTGTAAATCCAAACTACTTAGCAACCACAGTGTCCCCATTAATATGGCTTGACACTAAATATTGAAATCCTTCCCTGTAAATTGGTTTTTATACTTCATGTTTGTGTTAACTAAACTAGGCATCTTGCATTTCCATATAAAATTTAGAATCAATTTGTCTGTCTTCCTAAATAGTTGCTCAGATTTGATCAGGATTGTATGGCATCTACAAGTCAAGTTACACAGAACTGATTTTTTAACAATATTGAATATTCCAACTCATGGACATGGTTTCTTGCATGAGACTGTTATAGTTGTTGCATATAAATTCTGTATATATTTGTTAGATTAATACCTATGTATTTTAATTTTTGGTGCTGACTTATTTTACTATGTCTGCAGTAACATGTGCAATCTGGTGGCTTAAAAGACAAAAATGTATTGCCTCATGGTTCTGGAGGTGAGAAGTCTGAAGTCAATGTCCTGGCAAGGTGATGATTCCTTCAAAGGCTTCAAGTAAGAAGAATCTATTCCTGGTTTTGGTGGTGGCTTGCCAGCAGCCCATGGCATTCTGACCTTAGTGGTTACATGGTACACTCGAATCTGTGTCTATCCTGCCTCTTCTTATAAGAACACCAGTCATATTGAATTAAGTGCCAAGCTTACACCTGCACAAACTCATTCTAATTTGCCTAAATCCATCAGTATTGACCTCATTTCTCCAATAAAACCACATTCAGTTTGACTGGGAATGATTTCTTACATTTTTGGGGAATGCAAAATGCAAACCATTATCAGTGCCATTATAAATATTATTTTTTCTAATTTCAATTGTTTGCTGCTAGCATATAGAAAAACTATTGGCATTTGTATAGTAATCTTTTATCCTGTGACATTGCTGTACTTAGCTTTTTTGTTTAATTTTATACTGAGATTTATGGCAATATATTGTTATTTTCTATATAGATAACTGTGTTATCTATGAATAAAGATAGCTTTATTTCTTCTCCTCAATATGTATAGAATTTGTTTTAACTTGCCAAATTGCACTGATGCAAAGTATCAGATGTCTATTGATATTTGTAAAGAGATTTATTTGGGGTAATGGATTAAAGTTCCAAGACCATGAAAAGTCCAAATTGAGACATCATTAGAGATGTTTTCTCACCGAAGTCAGCTTTTGATCCTAGCATGATGTCATGTGGTGAAACAAGAAGCCACTGATCTCAGCCCAGGCTTCAGCCTTCCCCTTTGGGCTAGACCTTTCCTCTTGAGCTCTGTGGACCCAGCCTCTTGAGGCTTTGTTCTTAAGTGATCCTGTAGCCCTTGCTCTCCTGGCACAGGATCAGCAGGAATGACTGCAGTGGTCCCTCAGGAATACTGAGCCCAGGGCCCAGGACCAGGACAGACACAGGGGAAGTCAGGAACATTTAGCCCCAGGACCAGTTGAAGGGACAGGTGAGGGGAAGCTTGATAACACCAAGCCAAGATGTATGTACAGGTCAGGTGCAATGGGAGCTCAGGATCATTGAGTCCCGGGATGTGAACCAGGGTCAGGTGGAAGGAAAAGTCTGGACCACTTAGACCAGGGCCCAGAACCAAGGACAGGTGCAGTAGAGCTCACCACAACTGAGTCCAGAGGACAGGACCTGGGGCAGGTGCAGGGAGACCTTGGAACCATGGATTGCAGCCTCCAGAGCAAGGCAGGTACAGGGGGCACTCAGCAACATGGAGTCCAGGGACGATCTTTGGTTTGGAGCCTGGGGAGATCAGTAACACTGAGGCCAGGGCCAGATGCTGGACAAATTCAGGGCCATGGTCCAAGGGGTCAGGAACAGGGATAGGTGGATGTCAGAACCACTCATACCAGAGACCAGGATGAGGGGCAGGTACAGGGGAGCTCATGACCATGAACTCCAGGGCCAGAATTAGGGACAAGTGCTGGGAGCAACAGGAGCATGTAGCCTATGTGACTGGACCAAGGCCATGTGCAGGAGAAGTATAAGGAGTTACTTTCAGCACTTGGGTCTTCTTCTTATGACTTCTCTTTTTCTCTTAGTAGAAGAATCTCAGGAACCTGATCTTGACTCTGCTACATGGCTTAAGACAGGTTCAGTGAAATTTCCTTAATGCATTTAAATTTGGGAATTTTCATTGATAAATAAAAGCTATAACATTTTGTGAAACAAACAATATACACAGAAGTTCTTCCACATGAATTGATGTAACCAAATGCCAGTCTCACAATCAATGTAACAAACAGGGAGATGTGGAAATTTGTCACCCATGAAAAATGCACTTTGATTTTCAGCAGTGTCCTCACACACAAAATTCACTCCCCATGTGGATTTCATTTTCCTGCTGGCACCTGCCCTCACAGCACCTCCATGCATGGATTTCCTGAATGCCTCATGTACCAGATTCTAACATTTGAATCTACCTTATGACATTCTTCTGAATCCCCAGATCCTATTATAAACATTGGTGAATTTAGTGTCCAGGCCAATTCCTTTTCATATTACATTGCTGCCTCATCACCTTGGAACTAGGCTAGAGATGAAGGTCTAACTAAATTTATTATTTAATCTTTAACTAACAGTATTGAATAGCCAGGTTGCAATATGCTGTTCCATGTTCTGTTAATCATGTGATAAGCTAGAAAGACATACTCAGGGATGTTTACATC
Organism: Cabassous unicinctus; assembly: GCA_029593785.1. Taxonomy (NCBI): domain Eukaryota; kingdom Metazoa; phylum Chordata; class Mammalia; order Cingulata; family Chlamyphoridae; genus Cabassous; species Cabassous unicinctus. Next base: position 13,110 of record JAQZBX010051640.1, on the reverse strand, counting down.
AAAGTCAGGCAATGTTTAGGTGAGGAGACTAATGGTGAGTGGGGTTGACCTGTCCCAGTAGCACAGGTGAGGCTTGTCAGGGGCAAGACAAAACAAACAGAGCTTGGGTAGTCATGGTGGTCAGAGGGGAGGGCACACACAGGTCCTTTCTGTCTCACAGAGGGGATTATATGACTAATATGAGTAACAAAAATATATAACAGCTCTGACAACTTACTAAAATTTTACACATGATATTACAACTGAGGAATGACATCAGCAAATTGGAGAAAGTGGCACCAACATCTTTTCCTTCACTGATAATTCAAAAATCAAATAGAATCCACTATGATCAACTTTGTCAGGGAATATGTACACATTATATATAATATGCATATTATATATTCCATATATATGAAATAGATATATATGTAAACAGACATACACAAATACTTACATACCTATCTACATACCTACATATATATATTTAATCCCTAGGATAAGGGGCACAATGAACATATCCTACAGCCATTCTTGATCCTTGGCCACATCTGACTCCCCACGCAACACATTATCTGCCTGGAGGTACAGGAATCTGGGTTTGGTGAGGGGCACCCCTGGGAGAGTTCTCTGCTCTCTGAGGGCTCAGCCAGCATCCTCCTCCTAGAGTTCCCCTAAGACAAGGACCCCCCTCATCCCCTTTCATTTTACATACAAAGTTGCCTCTGAAATGAAAATCACCACATGAGTGAACACATGAAAACAGAGCAAACATTTATTTAAATTCAGGTTCCTCCTCAGTCTGGATAATATTTCCTGGGCATCATGAACCTCATCCACAAGAACATGAAAGCCTTGTGATTCTTCTTCTTTTTGGTGGCAGCACCCAGAGGTGAGTGTCTCAGGATTCAGACATGAAGGTAAAGGGGATGCCACCTCTGAGCACAGGACTCACTGTTCTCCTTGTTCTCAGGTGTCCTGTCCCAGGTGCAGCCGAAGGAGTCAGGACCTGACTTGGTGAAACCCTTGCAGACCCTGTTGCTCACCTGCAAAGCCTCTGGATTCTCTTTAACTGACTATTATATGGATTGGATCCGCCCAACTCCAGGAAAGGGGCTAGAGTGGGTATGCAGGATACATAGTGGTGGAAACACAAACTATAGCCCATCTCTTCAGTCTCGACTCAGCATCACCAAGGACACCTCCAAGAATGAAGTTTACTTAAAACTGAGCAGCCTGAGAACTGAGGACACTGCCATGTATTACTGTGCAAGAGACACAGTGAGGGGAAATCATTGTAAACCCAGACAAAAACCTCCCCTGCAGGGCACAGGAGGTGGCTGGGCTGCAGGGGAATCTTGTGACCACCAGGGGGCAATGAGGGTCCAACCACAGTTACTGGTTCAGAGCAAAGCTGGGGAGGAATGTCTTATACTTACTTTAGGTTCCCTCTTCTTGCTTCTCAACATGTAACCCCCAGAGAAGAGCCATTGCATCTTTTCTAAGTAGTGCTAAGATGCACGCACAATTCAAATTCAGAACAGTTTCTTTCTTAATGTTAAGAAGTGTATGTTTAAATACATTCATACATACATATCATATAAAATTTTATGCAAATTGTGGGAAACACTCCTATCTTGTTAAAAAACTTGAAAATATGAACAAAATTTGCATTTGCCATCTCTGTGAAGTTACTTTTCTCAACTTAACTCAAATTTCTGAGACTGCCAGGCAAATTAACCCCCCACCCTCCATCATGCAGAATCCCATGTCCTCAATTGGGAGAAGGAATTGGAAAGTCTGGTCCTCTCTAGGAGAAGCACCCAAGTGCCTTACTTTGTTCTTTCAGTCTCATGTATCAAAGACAAGTTCCCTGCACTTATATTAAGTCCCTTATAAATTATGGTTCTATTTTATAAAATGCCCTCATTGTATCACATACACACCTTTTTAATATATAATTGATATATAAGATTAAAAAAAACAAGTTAACAATGCATCATTTAAAAAATCTAAATAGCATTCCTTATACATTTGTATTTACTTAAACACCTTCTTTTAATTTTTTTGTGCCTCTAGCAATCAATCATTTATCAGATATTCTATTTCCCTAACTTCATCAAATGTTTTCTATAAATATAATATTAAACTCCCTTTAATAGTTGTCTGTGAAGCAGTTGAGCTCATAAGAAAGAACTTGTCACCCTCTAATCCTCCCCACACATCCAGAGGCTTCCAAAGGCAGAGCTGACCTGAGGGTCCTGACAGGGAGGTCTGACCTAATCATATGTGTACTTGACGTCATGTTCCTGCACATTCTGGGAAGCAGAGCATGTCTGCAAGTGCCTCCTTCCTGCTCTGCATCTCCATGTGGGAAACAGCTTTCTCATCAGTGTGATTTGTGTTAAAGAAAGAGAGTTCCTTTTCCCAGTTGTGCAAGCAAATGTATACCTATAGGACTCAGTACAATGTCAGGGAAACACTTCCAGAACACATCAAAATTCTGAAGCTTCCCTGGCTACTTGTCTCTAGTACTCTATGAATAGAAGGTTCCAGGGGAGAGGCTGGGAAATTAGCAGGATGGACATTAATGGGAACATCATCCAAGTGTCCCTGTCCCTCCTTATGTGGCAATGCCTGGCCTGTCATGTGTTACTGCCCCTCCCTGTTATAAAGTAAGCATTTTTCCAGATATTACAGACTAAGATGTGTTGTCTTTAGCTGCTTATCTCAGAGAAACTTCATCTGTGGGTTAAGGCTTTTATTCCTTAGTGAAGGTGGGGTTGGTTCTGGACATATGTTCCATGATGAACTCTGTCTCCTTCTACTTTCAATTGGATCTCACCAGTGCCCAGAGGATATTGTTTTCATTTGCTTTTCCCATGCAGAATAATTGTTTTCTTTTGCAGTGGAACTAAGGAGGTGACTGTGGGTGTATTTCTACAATAGTTGCTGCCACTTTCTCAAACACCACTGCAGAATAATTGATTATTTGTTTGTTTTCTTTTGTTCTGTTTTGTTCTATGTAGCTTTTTGGTGTATTCTCCCTAATTTTGGAGAAAAACCTGAAATACAGTATGAATATGGCCCCTATGAGATTCACTCTGACAACTTTATCACACTCAGAGTTTAGAAATTAATGAACAATTACTAGTTTATCCTTCTTACTAACTTATATGTGATCTGTTAATACTTAATCCAAATAGGTTTTAGTGTGTGTCCTATTTCTCTTTATTAGCACCACTCTGTCGCCACATTTTAAGATTTTTCTTACTCCATGACATCAATTTTTGGACATGTTGAGTATATTTTGATAATTTGTAGTTTTCCAACAGAAGACTGTTTTTCTTTGCTTTTCACATGCAGGTTAATTCTTTGTTCTATAGTGGAGCTAGGGAGGCTGCTGTGGTGTATATCTACAATGGATGCTCTCCCTCTCCCCAAGCACCACTTGGGGAGAAAAGTTTTGATTCTTTTGCATGTCTTGTGCTGGGTTTTTGAGAGTCTTCTCCTTACTTCTACAGGAAAACCATGCAATGCAGTAGTGATCTGTCCCCTTTGCAAATAGTTAAACCTGACTTTATTAAAATCAACAGCTGGTGCTTTAAGGGAATAAACATTAAGAGTATAAAGGTAGAACCAATAAAATGAGAGAAAACATTTATAAATCATACATCTGTTAATGGACTTGTATCTAAAATATGTTAATTACTTACATCTCAACAAAAAAAAATGGCACAAAAATGTACAAATGAGTCAATGAAAAACAGTGTTGCATGATTTGACATCATAGAAATTTACAACTGTACATATACATAAATGAAATAAGATCAAGGGTTCAAAGTGTTTACTCCAGTGCTATCATATATAATAATATTGTCCCAAATGCTGTCATTGTCACCCAACTACCCCCAAGACACTCATACCTGCTCTGGGGCACTTCCCTTTCCCAAGGCTCCACTTGAGAGCTAGCAGTATAGTAGGAGGACTTGCAGATAGTTTCCCTCCCTTTCCTGATATAAACCAGCCCAGCCCTGATCCTACAGCTCTGGGAGGGGAGTCTCAGCCAGGGATTCCCAGGTGTTCTGATTCATTGATCAGAAATGATCACAGATTAATCAAAATGTCATTAGTTCTGAGCTGAATTTCTCATCACTATTTTAAAAGATCAATTTAAGGGGAACAAGAGACATTGAGCATGTGAGTTGATATGAGTGCGAGAAACAAGTGTTAAATATGGCTATTTTCCTGACCAGGATGTCTGTGCTTGCAGGTGTTCAGTTGGTGGAGTCTGGGTGAGAATTCATCCAGCACAGGCTGTCTCTGACCCTCTCCTTGGAAGCTTCTAGATGTACCTCCAGCAGCTGCAACATTAACTGGGATCCACATCCTCCAGGGATGGACTAGAGTATGTCTCAGACATTAGTAATGCTGCCATTGCCACACATAATGCAGACCCTGAAAGACAACTTTGCAATCCCCGATTGTTTTCCATGAACACTCTGTGGTTGCAGATGGACAGTCCAAGCTGAGGACACAGCTGTGAATTGTTGAGGCAGACACTGTGAGGGGAGGCAGGGGGACACCAGACTCACTCCTACTTTGCAGGGGTCTGGAGATGGATGGGAAGCAGGGTAGTCAGCACCCACTGAGCACAGTTCCCACTCCAAGGAACACAGGAAGAGGAAACATTCATGGATAGTTTACTGTAAGATATGGGGCTTCCTCTAAATATAATTTTTTCTCTTGGGAACCTCTCTAGATTTAAGACTGTGTTTTCCAATGAAGTGTCTGTTGTAAGAAAGCTTCATTGCATTTGTTGGAAATATTCTTACACACAGACTCACTTTACAGAAGCAGAAATGGTTCTGCCAGTTCTCTCCAGGATCAGATATCTGAGGCCATTCTGGGCATCCTGGTGAGTCTTTTCCAATCAGACTCAGGAAGAGACCTCAGTGGGATTCTCCAAGCAGGACAATTTGTAATTCAGGTTGGAGCCAAGATGGAGGCTCTGTCAGGGTTAGTATCTTTAAACCATAATGATTTTCACATCTAATTCTCCTCCTCACACGGAAGTGTACATGTCAGACTCAGCACTGGTCTGGTTGGCTCTTTTTCCCTTAATCCATTTTAATTTTTCCTTTTATAGCAAGGCTATTTGGGTTTATCAAAGCAAAATTGCACATCAAATGGCTCTTTTGTCTCCCAGTACCTGTTCTGCCTTAGTATGGCTTCCAAGCTTAGTCCTTGGCAGAGAATGGCCCTTGGATCTCCTGTCTTTAAAACAATCATGGTGATGATCTCCTATAAGAGCAGTTGGTCCCTTTCTGCTTTATTTCCCTGTATGTGGGGAAATGGCCAGCATACTATGTACTGCTTTTAATACTAGGAAACATATTTTAATTTTACTCATTTTGATGAAATAGAATCACACCTCTGGCTGCAAACAACTTTAATTGACCACATTCAACACAATTGCATTATTCCTGGGTGCTGTGCTGCATGCTGTTGCTTTCATGTCTTTCTCATTAAGAATTGTTAAATGTAAAGTATTGACATGTTTTATCAATTTCATTGATTTCTCTCTGCATACTGAGATCATGGAATAGAGGAAGATAGTCTTTTTCTACAAACTGTCCTCTGCTTTCCCATCAGAATAGTAGAGATTTACCTAACAGCTAAGGTGGAGGAGACAGGGGTCCTGCAATCCTTGGTGTCTGCAGAGAACACCAGCCATTGATAAATAGATTCAGGGCATTCCTGGTGTTGGAAGGCCCTGAGCTGCCCACTCCTTTGAGTGCTGCCTGTGTAAGGAAGGGTTCAGAATTTGGAAACTCTTAAGTCTGACCCAACTTGGCTCTTTCTGCAACTCATAATCCTGGAAATAGAGGTTGTAATGTAATCTCCATTTTCCTAACACCTGTTTCTCTTTCTTGTGTGTTGCAAGTTTGGTTAGAGACAAATGATAACATTTATTTGTCTCCCTTTATCTTCAGAATCTACTGAATTTTTATAGTAAACTCACCAAACAGTGATTTTTCAATATGTATGAATTTGAAAATGTCAGTGGTTCTTTAGAATTCCATTTATGTCAGCATAATCAGTAATCATCTTGGATACCTTCTGTCAGGTATCCAAGTCAGGGTTCTCTAAGGAATCAGAATCAACAGGAGATACCTGTCAGTAATATGAGATTTTATGAGACTCTCATGTGACCATGGGGATGCACAAGTCCAGGTTCCACAGGCAGGCTTCAAACCAGAGACTCTGAGATGAAAGTCCAACGAAGGTCCTTGATGAGTTTCTGGGAGAAGTTGGCTGGCCAAAGACAAGGTGGGAAATTCTCTCCAAATGTTGAAATCACTTCCCCTTTTAAGGTATTTAGCTGATTGGATAAAAGCATCACCCATTGCTGACAGCAATCTCCTTGATTGATGCAGATGTAATCAGCCATCCACCCAGTAAGCTCACTGGTGACCAAAGTCCATGAATGTTCTTGTATTGCAATTAGCCTAGTGCATGATTGACCAAACATCTGAACACATTTACCTGGCCGAGTTGACACAGGAGCCTAACCATCACACCTTCTTTCATGTTGAAACAATGGAAAGTCCTTCCAACACTGGCAGATAAGTGAGAATATTTATTTTGAAAAGAATTGTAATGCCTTCAATTTTATTTATATTCCTTAAAGTTTTGCAAATAAATTCATGAGAAGTATATAAACTATTTTAAAAAGCTGGATTAATGCACAATTTAACTAAATGTTGTGGGGGAAACTCCCGAGTGTTCTTTACACTGGGCCCAGCTCCCACTGCAGTATGAGGACAAGAATCTTCAGGCTAAAGGGGAGGGAGGACATGGAGTGGTAGGGGGAGGTGAGGAGGGGTAACTGGAAGGATCCAGGCCTTCTTCTCCTAGGGCAGCCCAGGTCTCTTTTCTCATTCTGGGATCCTATCAGTTTAGGAAGAACCTCTCAATTTATCTTTGATGTATTGATGGATGCCCAGACATGAAACTGTGAGACCTGGCTTCTAAGTCTGCACCTTCAGAAAGACTTCTGGGGAGTCAAACCCCTGTCCTTTTCTCTGTCCTGAGTCTGCACCCCTGTGCTCCCCTCCCCACTGTGCCTCTGCCCCACCCTCCCCATCATGGCAGCTTCTACTTTGGCTCTTAGAAACCTGATGGTTCTGTAGAGCCCCTGCCTCTGGTCACTTGCTGCTCCCTCCACAGGCATTTCATCCCCTCCACTGCTTCAGGAAGCACTCCTTTGGTCTATCCTTGGTCATCTGTCCCTTTCCCCAGAGTCAGGCAGGCTATTGCAGCAGTCCCACTGCCATCACACTGGGATCTGCTTTATAAATGTGTTCCATATCTTCAGCTGCTCCTCCAACTCCATCACTACCTTTTTGCTGGACACCTGGCCCTGATGCCTCACAGTAACTGACCTACCCAAACCACCAGCTTCCCCCATTCTTGTCAGATGGTGGATGGATTTGTGACCTGCCACTCTTATGCAAACTTTTCACTACATTGGCCAAAATTAGTGCATTTTAATGCCTCAATGCCAAAAGAATCATTCCCTCAAGGTCTTCTTCACTCAAAATGCATTTAAGATAGTTCAGAAAATGGAAGGACAGCCCTCGGCTCCCATGGAGCAAGACAGCAGAAGAGCCTGTGTCTGTGCTACATTTTCCTGCCTCAGCTGCTGCTGGAGGGGAAGGACTTAGGAGGTCTCCCAAGAAACAGCTACTCCTCAGCCCCCTTCTTCCACTGTAGACTCCCTGGGGACAGCAGAACCTGCCAGCACACCCATCATGAAAAGAAAATGGGCTGTAGAGTAAACTGAGCCATCCAAGGAATCATTGACCTCATCAAAAAGTTTCTTAAACTTGTGGCCTCAGAACACTTTCTTTATGTGAATCAGTCCTTGGCCCCATCCCCAGACCAGGAAGTTGGAAGGCTCTGTGAGTGTTTTGGCAGGGATAGTAAACTGGTCCTACATACTGCCAATCTCAGGCATGTGGATGAGCCACAGAAATAAACAACTCACAAATTAAACTTAATCTTCACAAAGGAAACAGCAGCTCTGATAAATTTGGATGCCTGTGACAAGAGATTTAAGGATATGATCTACTCAGCATGTATCTACCATGATTTATGTTTATGTATAAGAAAATATCCATAGATATAGAGTGAGTTCACAAAAAATATAATTTGCATTAATACACAAATCATTATAAAAGGTAGAGTATACCCATTGCTACTACTATCCGTAATCCATATCTGCCTCCAAGATGCTGAAAAAGAGACTGAATAAAGCTGCACTACCTGGTTCTCAAAATGACTGAAATTGTTTACTTGTAGAATTAGCACACCACTGATTTTTTCACTGTATAATTTCACTTACTAAAGTGTTCTGTTTTTTTCTTATTCGGGAAAGTAAGTTCACTTTGCCAGGTGTTTGAGAGTATGCATTTTTTAAAAAACATTTATATGAACAGTTATCTTTTTGTAAAACATCGCCCTGTTGGCTGTGTTTCTTACATTGACCAGAAGAGGGCAGCCTAGCTGACAGAAGGGTTAGTGGTTTGGTTTAACTACTTTGCTAGGTGTTAACAGGGGGAAAGATGCTCCTGCTAATGTCTAGCAAGCACCTAGTCAGGAAAGCAACATGTCGACAAACTGGAAGACATCGGTAGGGAATATGCATAGTTGAAAATGAATTATTTCATTGGGAAAGAGAAGGAATTTTACACATTTTAGACAATTGAACAGTAGTGTCTTTTCAATCCTGTCTCTTAATGACTCCTGAATCCCAGTGGTATAACTGCAGTGTTTACCTTTTATTTATGTAATTTCAAAAGCAGCTGATGGGTATTCCTGGCAATATCTTTGTGTGTTTCATATGTATTTTCCAACCAGAAAGCCTTTAAAGAATCATTGAAAAAATAACTTTAGATATTATGTGTATTTCATGCCATGACTAAATTTTACCATGTTTCTTATGCTATTAGGTGAGTAATTGCTTCAGGTTAGATTTCACTTTGTATTCATTCCATATTGTGTTTATAATGCATATTTTAAAAAGCTTTCCAATAATTTCAACGGAATATTCAAATGGGTGTATATGAGTTGTATATTAAAAGTGAAAGTAGGTATTTTCAGAGATAATGGTGGAGAATACAAATTTTTTTCAAAAATTTGAATGGCACTTCTATCCCTTAAATCTCTGAATATGCCTTGTGATTAGTGAGCTGCCATATGTTAGCATTAGGGAGTGTGATGGAACAATTTTGATTACAGTGTTGAAATCATTGATCAATTCTCATTTTCTGCTCCAAAACATGAATTTTTGAATCCCATTATAAAATTGTCCCTGTGTAACAATTTAATATAAACAATAATTAGCACTGAAAAATATAGGTTGAAATGTGCAAATTTATCTTATACAAGTGAGAATTTTACATATGCTGAAACCTGGAGAGCAAGTATTATTTTGGAGTCAAGTAAGTTGGATATAGCAATGATCTGTTCTCTAACTTTGTCCACCTACAGTTAACTTTGGAGGGTACATATATTTAATTACATATGTACTTAACAAATAGCAGAAATGTGTTGAATTTATGTATGATGTTTGCCTTTGAGGTTTTAGATGATAGGATATTTATGACTTCGACAATCAAAAATACTTGAGTTTTTTATTTGTAGCAATGATTTAATAGATCTTTTTATCTAAATAACTTATCAGTTTATTAAACTGAAGCTAGCTAAAAAAAATAATGGAAGGACAACCATCCCTCCACCAACTATGTGACCAAGCACATTTCTTATACTCACAATATCATATATATGATTTTTTCAAAACCTCTGCTTGGTAGTTTGCAAAAGAAGACAGATTGTGTGTGTGTGTGTGTGTGTGTGTGTGTGTGTGTGTGTGTGTGTGAGAAAGAGAGAGAAATCTTACACAGGTTGTGTATTTAGAGATATCCTGTCCACACATACAACTGTCATTCCCCTTCCTTCTGGGATCACAGTTTCCATACCTTTCCAGCCCCTTCATACCAGGGAGAGTTACATGAGTGATTATGGTAAATGTAAAGCACACACCTATAACCTATGCAGCTTGGACAAGTAGAATACACCCACCTGGAACTCCAAATTCTCTCCCATTCCACACCTGCCTTTTATTCCACCAGTTGAGGATGCCATGTTACATATAGCTGTGTGTCTGGGTGCCTGAGTAATTTCTTGAAACAGATTCCACTCCTTAGCAAGACTACCAACCTGAACACCTTACAATCAAATGTGAACAAGCTATTGTCCTTCCTTGTTACAATGTTTTCCACTGATATTTGGGGGCAGTTGTTATAACAGCTTGAACACCCTAATGGAAGAGCTGAACAAAGTGAGGTGGACAATTAGAACTCCACTGATTCAGTCTTAAGCTTTAGGAAACAAGCTGAAAGCCAATCAGGAGGAGCAACTCCATAAATCTTTAAGCCAACCCCTGTGTTTTATCTTACTGAAAGATGTAGAAACTGGATACTTAGGAACTGGTAAATTTGCCATTTCTTGAGGATATATCTGTGTATAAGTTTTAATTAATGATTATTTCATGATTTTCACAGACTCTGATCCAGAGGAAGTATTACATAAAATATATTCCTATAAATATCTCTGGAAAAGACAACTAGGCATTTGGGAAATCAGGCAGGGTGTATTAAAAATTGAGGCCTGTGCACATGGAAAGTAAATATCCCTGAAAGACAGAGAAAATAAAAAATACAGATCTTAGTGTCTACATATGCACAGTCAGGAAATGACGTGTAAAGGAGTGTGTGGAGATCTGCTCTAAGCATGTGGCAAGTAGCTGCTTCTCAAGGGAAGGAGGGCTGTGACTGTGACAAGGCACATTGGGGACTTTGGAGAGAAGGGCAAGGTCTATTTCCTGACCTTGTAAGAGATTTAAGTTTGAACAACTTATGGTGATTCACTAAGCTGTGAATAATTATTTGTACATTTGTGCTCACTCACAATAAAAGGATAATATGAAACATAAAATAAAAGCAAAAGAGAATGCAACACTTGTTAAAGAGTGACCCACAATCTCTCCCTCCCATCTCTTCTCTAACCCAAGATAGAGCACAGACATTACTTTTTAGGCCAGTAAAAAGAATTTATTGGGATATGGGAAAAGAAACAGAAATTGCTGAGAAATAGGAGAGAAGGATGGAAATACACACTGAGATTTGGTGTGGGCTCCTCCAGGCAGAGATCCCAGACATTTTGTTAAATAAAGGATTTAAAAGTTTCTAAACAATGCTGGTAAAAATTCCACCTTTTATTTTTATTCCATGTTATTTTCTGTTCATTAACTAAATCTACCTCCTACAGAAAAATAAAACATCAAGGATTAGATTTAAATATACTTTGAAACTACCTGAAAGTTCTATAATTCAACTGTGTGTCAGAGCCAGGGGACTTTTCCCTGAACATGCTCAGAACCCAGGACATTGCCATATGCACCCTGTGCTCATTGAGTGAGTGAGAGCCAGGTCCACTCTAGAGGGAGGGCAGAAGGGGGCTGCAGGGTGGGCTCAGGATCCTCTGAGCTCAGGGTCCCCCCAGTGGCAGGTGCAGAGGGAGGCTAGGGGGGCCTCCTGCCATGGTCTGCCGCTTCCTCTCCTTGTCTAAGAAATGGTTCCCAAGGGGAGTCAGTCTTCTTCCAACCCCTGAGATGCTCTCACTTTTTGACTTTACAAGTGTTATATTTGCTATTCAATCTTGCAGGGCAGACTAAAAAGCCTGCCTGGAACAAGGGCTTGGGTGGGTCTCAAGTGTGAGGTACAGGCTGCAGTGAATTCCTAAGTCATTTATTTTGTTTCTCTTCTTTCTGTGTATATAAAATATTCAAATCTTTAAAATGTGCTTTCCTTACAATTTACAATATGCATTTTAACTATTCTCAATCCACCTTCATGTAACTCTGTTGAAATAACAGTATACTGTAGAGATAACTGAAAAGAAGATATTCCTAATCCCTATTTCCCATTCCTTATAAAATTATGGTCATTCACTTAGATTATCCATGTGTTATGACCTTGGGCTACTACACCCTCATTGCTTAAATAGTTATATTTTAGGTCAATTAAAATAAGAAAAATAAATATTTGATTTGCCCTAAATTTTTTATTTATCTTATATTCTTCCTTCTTTGTGGAGATGAAAGTTCCCCATTTATGTAATGACCTTTATCCCTGGAGAATTTCTTTTAACATTTCTTTATGGGCAGTTCTGATAGCTATGGAGTCTGCATTTTTCTGTCTGCAGTAGTCATTATTTCTCCTTTATTTTGAATGGCATTTTCAATAATATAAAACTTTAGGTAAGTGTTTTGTTTTTAATTACTTCAGTCATCTTAAATATTTCAATCTGTTTTCTTTTTGCATGCATGTTTTTTGATGACATGTGCGTGCATTTCTTATTCTATTTATGCTATTAAAAGTTATTTATTTTTTCCTTTCATTACTTGTTTCCTCAAAGCTTTTCTGCAGTTTTCACATGATATACTTAGGTATTTTATTACATCCACTTTGTAGTCTCTGGAAATTCACTCCATATTCACTTTCCATCACAAAATGCACCAAACACTTCAAGCTGCATGACAGAATGTTGAGGGTGGTGACATGTTCAAGATGCTCAACTAACAACATGCTTGTCATGAGGCAGAGCCTATTTCAGTAGATGACCCAGGTTTATGCAACTCCTGGAAAAGGACATAGAGGTGGACAGGCTCTAAAGGAGCCCTGGGATCCTCACATCCAGGTACTCATTCTCTCATGTCACTCACACACACAAACTCATAAACATGCACAAATGCATGTGATATGGGCAGTACCCATGTGTCACTTGTAACCAAAAGAATATGGCAAAGGTGAAAGGAGTCAATCTCTAGAAAATGGTACATTATATAACACCCATCCTGTGAACAGTCTCATGCTTTTATATCTCCCTTCAATGCTGGCTTGGAGGAAACAAGCAACAATTAGTCCTACAGCCTCAGGGCATGAATTTTGCCAATAGCCTGATTCTCCACAGTCAAGTCCTGGATGAGAATGCAGCCTGGAG
>JAQZBX010051639.1:0-11734 GCA_029593785.1 Cabassous unicinctus | reverse complement strand
TGAAACAATATTTACCCACATATGTGATGCATGTGATATTGTTTGAAAAAAAATTTTTTTTTTTTTTTTTTTTTTTTTTTATAATGCTAGTCTTGACCCCCTAAATTGATTTCATGATCCACTAACGGGTTGCCATAGTTTGAAAAATGCTGGTATAGTGTAATGGTTAGGATCATAGGATCATGGATCTGAAGCCAGACTTGGATTTCAGAGTCTAATTCTGCTGCTCAAGTAGCTTTGAACATGCTACTTATTTGGCCTCTGTAAGTTTCACATCTGTAAAACGGGAATATAAATAGCACTTATCTCCTAGAATTGTTGTAAGAAGTTAATGATGTGAAGTCTGACAGCACTAAATAACACATGGAGCACACAGAAACAATCTTATAAATATTAGGTACTATCTGTACATAGTGATATGGAAAGATATCCAAGATATAAATGGAAAAGAAAAAAGATGCAACTCAATATATAAACATTCCATTGTATTTTTTAAAGTATTCCTATACACATGTGTACTTTTACAAGCATAGAAGATTTCTGCAAGGATGAAGAAAAGGGTTTAGAGTTACTGGCATTGAGGTGAAATCTTCATATGTAAAATGAGTACATCATTTCCTTACAGAAATGCAGTTTTCAAATGAGAAAAATATGAAAGCATTAAAAAGTTAGTTATTTAAGAATATGCTGTAGTAGAGGGTAAAATGTAGTAATTCAGTTTTAAAAATTGCTTGAATTGTATTAAGACAATTTTATTTTCTGAACTTTGGTCATGTACTGTGCTAATAAATTACTAGATTCGACATTGTAGAGCTAACTTCCACAACAAGGTGTTTGATTTATTTTCTTAAACTCCTTGACATTGCAGAGCTAAATTCCACAGCAGTGTGTTTGAAATATTTTCTTAAGTCCTTTGAGTCTTCATTATCATAGAATAAATGTAAAAGTATGCTTATATGTAAACAAGACATTTAAATAGTTTGGTTCAAATTGGCCTGTGACCTTAATCCTTTTGAAGATAGCCAAAACTATTGCTTTAAAAAATTTAAATCACTAGACAACAAAAATAGTTATGTCACAGACTTTTCAGGGGAGGAATTAAGAAATTTAAAAAACTAATGAACTTAGAGTCCATATTTTCATGCTGATATTTTGTTCTTGTTTTGTTGTAGGAAACGTCCTGATCAGACATGGGTTCAATGTGATTCCTGTCTAAAATGGCGAAAATTACCAGATGGGATAGATCAACTTCCAGAAAAATGGTATTGCTCCAATAACCCTGACCCACAGTTCAGGTACCATATGGTTGGTAGTACCTTTTTTGGAAAGGCAGAAAGTACTTATTCAAGGTGTATGAACAGGCACTGGTGACATGTTATTCCCATGTGATTTTTCTGACTAGAAATTGTGATGTTCCAGAAGAACCTGAAGATGAAGATTTGATGCATCCCACTTATGAAAAAACGTACAAAAAGAAGTGAGTGTTGTAGTAGTTTATAATGGGAAAATAATGCCCAAATCAGGAACAGTGAGTTTCTGAATAGTGAGTTCGTCACCTTCACTAGATGTGTAAATAGGAATAGTGAAAAAACGAGGGTGGGATAGATAAGCTGAGCAGTGATAGTCAGCCATGTGAATGTTAGCTAATGTGCTGTACACTGAAGGCTGAAGGCACCAAGAACCTTCCAGATGGTTTTGATTTATAGTACGCTGTAGAAGATAAATCCAGCAGCAGGATTGGGAGTAAAAAATATCAGAAACCTTTGTGGTATTCCAGTTCAAAGGTCTGAGAATAATGCCTGTGGGGATAGAAAGCTTCAGAAACACATTAGAGTTACTCAGGTAAAAGGTGAAAGTATTTCCTTGCCTCAGAACTGACCATTGATTATAAAGAAATTGAAACTAAGTTCACTATACATATTTGAGCAACTTGGTAGTGAAATGGCAAGTATGTCATTGATACCAAGAATGAATTGTGATAATGAAGTAAACTTATTTATTTTTGCCTGTTTGAAGTAAATTTAAATATGTTTATTTTTCATCTTTCTTTTAAAGAGACAAGGAAAAATTCAGGATCAGACAACCGGAAATGATCCCTCGGGTAATTAAACCTTCTATTTTATATCTCTGTCTTATCTTGGGTAGTGGTTAGTTAACAAATTGTGAATTTTAAAGCATAGGACTTGGCATAACAAACTGAAGAGATCTTATTCATTCAGGTCACTTTCTCTTTTCCTGTACCCCTCCTTGCCCTCCTTCCCAACCCTAACTCCCAACTCAACTTCATTCAAACTGTTCAGTTTTATTGTTTGATTAGGCATCTTCTGAGGAAAGAGAGTCTGATTGTTAGATAGGCAGTCAAGGAAAAATTCACAGGAACACCCTGGGAGCCATGCTCTAGCGGTAACCTGGACAGAAGCCACAGTGTTTTAATTTCCCTGTGTTGACCACTGCTTTCGCTGGCTCTTCCTGTATGTTTTAATGCTTAGCGGGGCTAGGAAGCTTATGCTAAGTATAGGTGTAGGTAGTTGTACTTCTGGTGTGAGAAGTTTTGATCTATTGCAGATGTGTCTGTTTGCTTATAATTTCATTGAAAAATTTTTTTATATAATGCTAGGGTTTAGGGTGATAAGAGAACGATGGGGAAGAAAATGGTGTACTTACTTTGTTTTTAAAAGGTAATACCTTTATGACTTTATCTTTAATCTCTATTTTAGAAAAATAAATTTTTATTTTATCTCAATAAGGCCTATGGGACAGGGTTTACCAAACCTTTTCTGTAAAGAGCCAGATAATAATAAATATGTTAGGTTTTGTGGGCTTCATACAGTTTCCTGTATTCCTTGTTTTTTGTTGTTTGTTTTCTTTTATTCACAATATTTAAAAATATAAAATGATTCTTGGCTAACAGGCTCAATTTTGCCTGTTTGTTACTCCCTGCACCAGGAATTTACTTGTTTAGATTGGTTGTCAAATCTCTGGTATAAGGGAAAAAGGGAGGATGGTTTTCTTGCATTTTGAACATGTCACATTAAAATAACTGCTATAAGATAATTTTTCCCCCAACAGATTAATGCTGAACTATTGTTTCGGACAACCCCTGTATCAAGCCAAAGCTTTTCTCCTGTGAAGGAAAGTGTTCCAAGAGGACATCTTTCAGAAGCAGCAAATACTTATGCAACAAGAATTATAAATAATAATCGAGTTTCACCCCAGTCTGAACCTGAGAGCAACAGGTCAGAGGCTAAGAGGTGTTTTTCCATTTGGGGAATATTAAACAGAGCCTTTACTTGACACTTTCATGGCAGTAATGCAGTTCTAAGATTTATACTTTGCATGCATATTAAGCCTTAAGGACAAGATAATTTGCATTTATTGTCTAAACTTACCCCACCCCACTGCTGCCAGTATTTATAGTTTAAAAAATTTATTAATTGTATTCATCATGGAATTTGATCAAATTATTTGTCACCTCTTTGAACTTCTATTTGATATGAAAATTCCTATGTTTAAGGTGATTTGAATAAAGAAAAACTATGAAGCTATTAATAGTATAACACTAAAATGTCAAATGTAAACCATACATTTTTTAGCATAGCCCTGGCACATTATAGGTACTTACTATGTTTTAAATGAGTGAATGGAGAAGGAAGTGAATAGTTAGTGCTCTTGCCTAGAATGGTCAGAGAAGGCTTGGTGATCAGGTGGTACTGTAGGTTGGCTCTTGAAGTCCTAAAGGCAGTGCTCTGCATAGTCATCTATTCAGATGGAATAGAGTGGGCCTGATGCCACTGAACTAGTAGTCCTGCTCCTCATCCCCACATACGTGGGCAGTAAAAAAAAACAAAATGCAGTTCCACTTAAGAATGTTCTTTGTGAAGCAGTAAAAATTACTTATCTCTCAACCCTTGTGCATATCTTTTTAATATTCTGTGTGACAAATGGGAAGTACTTGTGCATGTAGGAGGACAAGTACTTCTGTGGTTGTTTGAATACTGAACTGAGCTAACTGCAGTTCTCATGGAACACCATAGAGAACAATTATGGTGTTCATAATTCATAGAGAACTGGTTATTCAGATTGGGATATTTGGTAGACATTTTCTTTAAGGTGAAGTGAGCTATCATTTCAAGGAAAACACCTTACCGTTGCCAATGAAAAAATTCAAGCTTTCAAGTAAAAATTGGAATTTTAGAAAACGTGTCCACCATCAGGGACATGACTGCTTCCCAATACTTAAAGAGTTTTTCTGATGAGATTGGTGGTGATGTTAACAAATGGGATTTTTAAATAGTTTAATGAAACGTGTCAACATTTAGAAGATCTGCCTAAGTTAAGATTCACTATTTTCCAAATGACCAATACATGATTTTATACAATAATGCATGGGTAAAATACCCATTCAAAGTATAAGATAGACCAATGCAATTTTTTTTTTTTAGGGGGTTCTGGGGATTGAACCCAGGACCTTGTACATGCAAAGCAGGCACTCACCTACTCCGCTAGACCAATGAATTTTAATGCATCAGAATACAAAAGGTTCATTGAATTGGTATCAGAGTCCTCACTATAACTACACTTTAAGAAACTACTTCTTGTTAAGCTTTTGGTATAATGTGTATCCAAAAAGGCCAGTAAAAATGCACTTCCCTTTTTGAACTGTGTGAGGTAGGATTTTCTTCCTGTACTTCCACATGTTGGAGCAGATTGACTGTAGAAGCAACTATGAAAATCCAGCTGTCTTCCATTAAGCCAGATAGTAAAGAGATTTGCAAAACTGTAAAATAGCCCCACTCTTTTCATTAAAAGTTTTTAGCTTGTATCAGAAAATATAGGTAGGTACTTTTCATAAAAAATATTAATGCTAATATGTAGTGGGTCAGTTATTTTCATTTTGAAAAATGAAATTACAGATAAAGATTTTTAAATTTCTCAGTTTTAATTTTATTTTTTATTTTTATTTTTAAGATTTATTTATTTACTTGATCCATTTTAAAACACCCCCTTCCCCATTTGCTGTTTTGTGTCCATTCGCTGGGCAATTCTCTGTGTCTGTTTCATCTCTTCTCATCCTCCTCCTCCAGTCTTCACCAGGATTCGATCCTGGAGACCTCCAATGTAGGAGAGAGGTGTTCTGCCATCTGCGCCACCTCGGCTCCTGGTTTTCGGGGCTTTCGGAGCATCTCGTCTTGTCTCTCTCCTTTTACGTCATCATCTTGCTGCATGGCTCCCGGGGCCTGGCGGCTCACCGGCACACAAAGCCTGGCAGCCCATGCGCCTTCTATATATATATTTTTATTTTACCGGGAGGTCCTGGGGATCGAACCCAGGTCCCTCCATATGGCAGATGGACGCCCAACCATTTGAGCCACATCCGCCCCCAGTTTTAATTTTAAAGTAATAAATATTGGTAGGTACAATCCAGATAAACAAAAGCTCCTTGTGGTTTCAGTAATTTTTAAGAGTATAAAGGTGTTCTGAGACCAAAAACTTTGAGAACTGCTGCTGTAAACTTTATCCTCATCTTGGACATTATCGTATCAATGCTCAGAATATTAAAGATTCTGAAAATCCTATAGCAAAACCTGTTTAACTTCATTTCACTGCTTCCTCAGACTTGAGCTGCAATCTTTTTTCAAGGAATATCTATTAACAATGGAGGGCTGAAAGGGACCTTAGTGAATATTCATCCAGGTTCCATATATTTTGTAAGAGAAAATGCAGCTCCATTAAGGTTAAGTGACTAATGCGTTTTCATGGAGTGGTTAGAGGCAGAATCTAGACTAGATAGCTGAGTTCCAGGCTGTCTTACCTTCCTCTATTTAATGTAATTGTATCCAGATCTTGGACCTATTGATATTACTTAGGAGGGACAGAGGAGCACATACAGCCATCTGCTTGTAAAGCAATAAATATGGATCATGATGGAGGGGAGGAATGGAAGAGAAATGTTACCAGATACTATGGAAGAGACAACCAACTAACTATATGTGGTCTAGAAATTGGAGATTACGAGTCCATGACTGGACTTAAAGTTAAATACCTGCGATTTTGGAAAAATGATGCCAAAAGGAAACAATGGGAGAAAAAAATTTTTGTTTCAGGT
The DNA here is from genome assembly GCA_029593785.1 of Cabassous unicinctus. Taxonomy (NCBI): domain Eukaryota; kingdom Metazoa; phylum Chordata; class Mammalia; order Cingulata; family Chlamyphoridae; genus Cabassous; species Cabassous unicinctus. The sequence continues at coordinate 5,628 of JAQZBX010051639.1, read as the reverse complement.
TTTGTAAGTTTGTGGTATCAATGTCCTAATGGTGGTTTCATGTATCCTTTGGTTCAAAGGAGAGACAATTTTCAGTTTGTCTTCTGAGAGGATTTATCAGGTAGATGGGGCTAAAAACCATAAGTAGTAACTATTAAATGTCTTTCTTAATGTGACTGGAATGGTGCCAGTTACACTCTTGCAGCCCCAAGAAGATGATTTGTTTTGCTTCCTGAGCATTTAAGATTTGATTTTAAGATTTGTGTGATTGAAGGCAGCCACATTGTTCTGACCAATGGAAACGAGTTCTTCAGAAAGCACTGTTCTGAGCAAGATCACATAGACCTGTATTAAATTGCCAGTTTTTATTTGGCAGTCCCTCAAACTCTGCCACTTACAGATGAGATTATTGCCTGGCCAGGAACGCATTGTCAGTGAAGATTGTATTAACATGTAATTTTAGACAGCTTCAGATGGGAGGAGGAAGATGAGGAGGGGCAAGATCTGTAAAGCTTTGAGAATATGTTGAGGTTCTTTAAGAGCTTAAGCCTTGTTTGGGAGTTAGCATTTTGCAAACTATTCCTATAAGGTTGTAAGCCATGATCCCTTGGATAGGGAAAGAGGGAATAGAGAGGAGAGCTGATGAAAAAGTAAGGCTCTTAGACTGTCTTTATTTTTCACCCTTATCTAAGTCTTAGAAACAGTGTAGGAAAAGAGTGCCCTCTTTTTAATGAGATCCCATAACTGAACAGGGGTGGTCAGTGACAACATAAACAAAGGTGATTTGTGATGGGTGTTGGACCGTGGTCCCTTCTTCTTTGTGGTAGCTGTGAATGTTCAGTTAACATCTTCCTTTTCCTGTCACCAAATTTCCTAGTTGTTAAAAATTCCCATCTGTAATTTTTTTTTTTTTTAAACATTGTATAGAAAAGGTATAAATCACCCAAAAAACAGATGCTCAACAGATGAATAGATACCAAGGCTGGTTATTGGTGAATTGATTGTTCATTTTATGCTATTGGGAAAAATCTAAAAGTTTTGTAATGGTGACACTAGAGTAACTCCATTATTAAAATTAAACTTGAACCTAAACATTGATTCCCTAAACCAGTGGCTTTCAATTATTGATCTTACCCATGATAAGAAATATATTTTTATAGCATACATGAGCCAGTATACACTTGTGGTATGTCAAAAATAATGAAGCAAATTTCATAAAAACAGAATCCCTGCCATCTGTGACACAATCTTACTACATGTAACACATGTTGTGCATTCTAATAATTTATATTCCACTTCAGAAAATGGCCCAGCAGATTGATTCATAATCCACTAAATGAATCACTACAAGCAAGTTGTGAAACTCTGCTCTAGACCTGAGCTGTCCAAAAGCTGCATGTGGCTATTTAAATTAATATTAAATGAAAAATTCAGTTCTTTAGTCACATTAGCCACATTTCAAATATACAGCAGTGACATGTGGCTAGTGACTACCATATTGGATAGTGCAGATATGGAACATTCCTATTACTGCAGAAAGTTCTCCTGGACAGCATTGTTCTAAGTCACTGTTCTATTTGATAAAGGCTGATAAGCTGGTAACTGGATTTAGTTTAATTGTTTAACCTGGGAAAACAGGCTCAGGAATAATACTGCAGTTTTTATTTTCTGTGTATATATGTATTTTCTGAGAGGTTTTGTAGCCTTCAAAAAACTCTCAGAGGGTTTTTTGACCTATAAAAAGTTTTGAAATAACTCCCTTGTGCTTATATAAATAAAGGAGTATATAAGTGAGAAGTTTCTGTTTATAACCTAAGTTTTGGGGACCCATTTTGGGGCTATATTGCTACATAACTAAGAACTTTTGTTATTTTTACAGGTCTTAATATTCTTGGCTTTTCTTTTGCAGACAAAAGATAAGGAATTATTTTTAAAAACAGCTGTTTTATCAAAATGGAAGAGGAGAATAAAAAGGGAAAATTTTTCATTAAACAATTTCTAAAACCTATATTATTCTCAAATTCATGAATCCAAAGTCTGTGGAAAGTTGGTGCCTAAACTTAATTTTTGAGAAAGATAATTAGGAATTGGCCTGGTAAGAAAAAATAATAGGGGCACTCTCCATTAAACAGAGCAGAGTAGATAAATAAAAAATAATTACTATAGCAGACCAGAGAAAGCTGCAAGGGTGGGAAGCTGATGAGAAGCAAACTGAGTAACTCTATAGATGCCTAGAAAGTCTCCAAACTTGGAAGCATCAGGTGCTTCTTAAAGTGAAGGATGAGGGATGAAAGCAACAGGCTTGTGTAAAAATTCATTTAAGAAAGTGTAGGTCCCTAGATCACTTCTCAACTTGCAAAGTGTAGCGATTGCCCTTTCTCTTCGTTAGAAGATAGGAAATCTACTTTTTGGAGCATTTTTTACTGCTGAAGATGGGGCTGAGCCACTGTTTTGAAAATTTAAATACTGAATGGTGCATACTCTCAGCTTCCTTCCTAACTGAGTTCTCATGTGACTAGCAGTCAGGCTTTTAGTCCATCTGTCCACTCACTCCTGTAGGAGATTGAGGTACCCCAGTTTTGGGAAACCAATTGTATTAGCCAAAGGGGTGCTGATGCAAAACACCAGAAATCTGTTTGCTTGTATAAAGGGAATTTATTTGGGATAAAAACTTACAGTTACTAGGCCATAAAGCATAAGGTACTTCCCTCACTAGTCTATAGCCACGTGTTGGGGCAAGATGGCTGCCGACGTCTGCCAAGAGTTCAGGCTTCTTGGGTTCCTCTCTTCCCAGGGCTCCGTTTCTCTGCAGGCTCTGCTGCTATGCTCACTCCACAAGGCCAGCTGTAGACTATCGGGCAGATGGCTCTGTCTCTCTCCCAGGGCCTTCTGCCATGTCTAAGGAGCTATCTGTTTCTCTGTGTCTTCACTTCCCAGGCTCCAGCTCAAAACTCCAACCTCCCTTCTATGCGGTGCAGTTTCTCTGTGGGTGGGGACTCAATGTCCTACTGATGTAGCCCAATCAAAGCCTTAATCATTATTTAATCAAGTAAAAGTAAAACCTCTGAATCCAATACACCCTAATATGCCCAGAGGAAAAGACCAGTTTACAAACATAAACCAATGTTTCTTTTTGGAGTTCATCAGTAATATCAAATAATATACCAGTGGGCCAAGAGAAAAGCCCTAGATAATAATGACAGTTTGAGTACCTTTGAATCACAAGCCTATCCCTTAGATAGCTTCTAGTCAGTTTCACTCTTAAGTATAAACTGCCAAGGAACACCAGGTGTGTGATCTTCAACATGGGATGATAAACTGAAACAAAGGGAGTAGAAAACAATATGAAATTTATTGTGGGGTGAGGTGCATGATGAACAAATTAATCTTCTAGAATGTAGAACAAAAAGATAAACAGTTGAAAGAGAAAAGAAAAGATGATTAAAGCATCAGTAGAAGAGAACCATATAACTGGTTTGAGAGGTCTAGATAACAACCAAGCCAGCAGTAAACTTGAGAGGGGAATAAAGATTCAACATGCAAAGCTTTATGTTTTTATGTCCCATGTACTCTTTCTTGAAATGCTATTGGAGGTTTTACTCCATGAATATGAATAACCCCAGAAAGAGGAAAATATAAGATCCAGGCACCAGAATCTAATACAAAAGGCCTAGAGAACAAACCAAGTGCAGATTTCCCTCCAAGTGGGGAAGAAAAGTAATAAATTGTTAATAAATTCACAGAAAACTTAAGCAAATGAAAAAATATGAGGCAATCTGTACTTCAGGGGCATTTGTTTTGTATGAAAGGATAAGTATTGCTATTTACTTTGTGGCTCACGTTTGTAAACTAAGATAGTTTAGTTATAAGAATGTAAAAATAAGTGTATTTGTTAGAATGATTTCTGCAAGATCATCTCTTCTCTCCGTATTAATATTTTATAATATATTTTATATTTAAATTTCAGCCTAAAACGGAGACTTTCTTCTCGTTCCTCAATTTTAAATGTAAAGAATCGGAGATTGACTAATCAAGCATTTGAAAATTCAGCTTATAAAGATGATGATGAAGATGTCATCATCTTAGAAGAAAACAGTACTCCAAAACCTGCAGTAGAGCATGATATTGAAGCGAAATCAGAGCAGATCCACTTGGAGCAAAGTGGTATTCAGGTCGAGCTTGTGGATGATAAGGAACCTTGTGGCCAGACTAGTTCAACAAGCACCTCATCTTCCAGATGTGATCAGGGAACTACTGCAGCCACACAGACAGAAGTACCAAGTTTAGTTGTTAAAAAGGAAGAAACTATTGAAGATGAGATAGATGCAAGAAATGATACAGCAACGCTACCATCCTATGTAGAAGCTGAAGCAAAAATACATGAAACCCAGGAGACCTTTGATAAAACTGTAGGTGATGGTGGCTGCCAGTTAAATGAACTGAGAAATGAGCTACTTCTAGTCACCCAAGAAAAAGAAAATTATAAAAGACAGTGTCATATGCTTACTGACCAAGTGAAAGTGTTACAGCAGAGGATACTAGAAATGAATGACAAATTCGTGAAGAAGGAAACTTGCCATCAATCTACTGAAACCGATGCTGTATTTTTACTTGAAGGTATTAATGGCAAATCTGAAAGTCCAGATCATATGGCATCTCAGTATCAGCAAGCTTTAGAAGAAATAAAAAGGCTGCAAAAACAGTACAGTGCTTTGCAACATGTAAAGTCTGAATGTAGTCAGTGTTCCAATAATGAGAGTAAAAGTGAAATGGATGAAATGGCTGTGCAGCTTGATGATGTATTTAGACAGCTGGACAAATGCACTATTGAGAGGGATCAGTATAAAAGTGAGGTGAGTTGCGTCATCCAACATAAAGATAATGGGCATTAAGGGGTACTCAAATCTTAAAAAACTGCTAATTGCTAGATTGGAATACTTTTCACTTTTTATTTCCATTTAGTGAGTGTCTTACTCCACTAGTTTTCATCTTGGGAGTGGCCCTAGGGGCACATGGAAATGTGTGGGGGCATTTTTGGCTCTTAAAATGCCTTAAGGAGATGGGCATTATTGGAATTTAATGGATGATAAACAGCCTGTAGTGCCCAGTTCAGTGCTATACAAAGAAGAAGTGTTCTGCTCAAACTACCAATATCACCCCATTGAGATAGCCAGTTATTTAATATGGTAGGAACTTTACATCCATTATTAATAATAAGCCTTAAAATAACCATACAAGGTAGGTGGTGGTATTATCATTTTATAGATGTACCCTGTATTAGTTAGGATTAATTTTATTTCTAAATAACAGTGGCAGCTCCATGGTCTTCAGAAACACAGGCTCCTACTGCATTGTTGATTTGCTTCTTACCATGCAGTAGTGCTCTGATAAGGCTCTTTGGGTTCAGCCATCTTATCTATATTCCAAGCAGCAGGAAAGAGGGTACAGTTACTTAAAGATGCTTCTTGGAAACTGCTTATATTCCTTTGGTCAGAACTGAGTCATCTGGCTAATGTGGGTGTCTGGGAAATGTAGTCTTTATTCAAGCATTCTTTCACTGAGAAGAAAGATAACAGGACACAAATAGGAGCATAGGAGCTCCTACACATGCCCTTACTTCAAATTCAACTAACTACTTTTTTTTTTTTT
>JAQZBX010051638.1:0-19327 GCA_029593785.1 Cabassous unicinctus | reverse complement strand
GGGTGTGGCTCAGTGGATAGAGCCCCCGTTTACCATATGGGAGGCCCGGGTTCGTGTCCCAAGGCCTCCTTGTGAGGGCACGCCGGCCTGAGCGGATTTCTTTCCTATTGCTACCTTGGGAATTCTATCTTTTGGTGCGGTGGGCTGATGCAGCAACCTCACAACAGGAAGCGGGTGTGGCGCAATGGATAGAGCACCCATTTACCATATGAGAGGCCCCGGGTTCGCTTCCCGGCGCCTCCTTGTGAGGGCAGGCTGGCTCGCGCGGCGCCGTGGGCTGATGCGGCAGGACCTCACAGCAAGGGGGAGATAAGCAGACACAGAGAAGACACGCAGCGAATGGACACAGCAGCACAAGCAGCAAGGGGGGGATAAATAAAATAAATAAATCTTTAAAAAAAACAAAACAAAACAAAAAAAACAGAATTCTTGTTTCCTAAAACTAGACTTGTTTTCTCCAACATTACTTTTACCCTTTCTCAATTTATTTGTATGAAATTTTTAATTATGTTCCCTTAATATCTGTGGTTGTTTGGAGTTATATGTACCCCAGAAAAACATGTTCTTAAACTTAATCCATCCTTGTGGATGTGAACCTATTTTAAGTAGGAACTTGTGATGAGGTTACTTCAGTTAAGGTGTATCCAGTTCTAATCAGGATGTCTTAACCCTATTACTGGAGTCCTGTATAAGCAGAATGAAATTCAGACAGAAAGTTACGAGAAGTAAGAGCTGAAGGTAGCTGGAAGAGAAGGGAGAAGCCAGAGAGGCTGCCATGTGCATTGCCATGCGAGAGAGGAGCCCAGGACCAAGGATCACTGGCAGCCAGCCTTAGAACCACCAGTCTTCAGAAAGATAGCATCATTTTGATGATGCTTTTATGTGCATTAGTCAGGTTTCTCTAGGGAAACAGAACTGACAGGAGATATCTGTAAATATGCAATTTTCTAAAATTGTCTCATGCAACCATGAGGATGCACAAGTCCAAATTCCACAGGGCAGGCTGCAAACCAGGGGGTCTGATGAAAGATCTTTGATGAGTTCCAAGAGATATTGGCTGTCTGAAGTAGAGATGGGAATTTTCTCTCTCCAAATGCTGGAATCACTTCCCCTTTTAAGGCCTTCAAGTGATTGGATGAGAAGTCACTCATTGCTGATGGCAAGCTCCTCAGTTGATTGTAGATGTAATCAGCCATCTATACAATCAATTCATTGATGATTAAAGTCTATGAAATGCCCTTGTATTACAATTAGCCCAGCACTTGTTTGGTTAAACAAGTGGTCACCATTACCAGGCCAAGTTGACACATTAGCCTAACCATCACAATATGGACTTTTTTCTGGTCTCAGAACTGTGAGCTAATAAATTCCCATTGCTTAACCAACCCATTGCATGATATTTGCTTGAGCAGCCAAGGAAAATAAAACAATATATTTTTAGTATCTGATTTATAGTGATGCCCCCTCTCTAATTCCTGACATTTATAAGTTTTTTCTCAATCAGTTATGCTGAAGATTTATTATTTTGATCAATCTTCTGTAGCACCCAGTTTTGATTTAATTGGCTTTTGACTGTTGTCTTTTTCTATTTTATTTGATTTATTGAAATCAAGAATTAATTTCATTACTATTAGTTACTTTGGGCTCAACTGGCTGTTTTTCTATCTTAAAGTAGAAATTTAGATATATTTATTTTTATTTTGGGCCTTTCATCTTTAATAATGTAAGTATATAAAATACAAATTACCTTATAAAAACTGATTTAGATTCATCCCATAAATTTTATTCAGTTCAAAATATTTTCTCATTTCCCTTTTGATTTCTTCAACTTATGGGTTATTTAGAGCTGTTATTTAATTTATAAATATTTGTGAATTTTCCAGATACCTCTAATGATTTCTAATTCGATCTCATTGTGATCAGAAAATATCTTTGGGACAATTTCAGTCCCTTTACATTTCTTTTGTTTCATGTCTTAGAATATTTTCTATTCTGGTGTGTGTTTGTTTAAATTCAGTTTTTGGTTCATGTATTTTGAAGTTCTGTTATCAAGTGCATGTGCATTTAGGATTATTATGTCTTTTTGATGAATTGACCCTTTTATCATTATGACATGTTCTACTTAATCCATCATAATATTCATTGTTCTGAAATCTAGTTTGATTGATTTAACCACTCCAGCTATCTTATAATTAGTTTTGCATGGAATATATTTTCCATCTTTTTACTTTAAAACTTTTTGTGTCATATTTGATTGTAGGCAGTTTATAATTAGCTCTTGCATTTTAATCCAGTATGAAAATCTCTGCCTTTGAAATGGAGTGTTCAGAATATTTATATTTCATAATACTTATCTTGATGGTTGGGTTTAAATCTACCATCCTTCATTTATTTTCTATTTGTCTCATTCGTTCTTTGTCCTCCTTTTCATCTTCTTCTGTCTTCTTTTGTATTAACAGAGCATTTTTAGTATTCTACTACTTTATCTCCATTATTAGATTATTGACAATGCTTAGTTTTAATTTTTAGCGGTTGTCATAGGTTTAGAATATTCAAATTTAACTTATCACAGTCTACCTTCAAGTAATATTTGAAAATATGTTATCACTTGATGTATAAAGTAGGAAACTTGAGAGAATATACATCCATTTTCCCTGTCCCATCCTTTGCTATATTTCTGTCATATATTCTACTTCTATGTATGTTATAAATACCAAAATACATTATACTTTTGTTTAAACAACCAATTACCTTCTAAAGAAATTTATAAAATGTGTATAGTGGGTTAAATATTTCCCCCTCAAAATTCATGTATATCCATGTATGGTGCAGATGTGATTAATTAAGGCTCTTGAGGTAAAATCATCCTGTATTTAGGTGGTTCCTAAATCCAATGACTGGAGTCTTTTTAAGAGAAAGGAGATCAGGACACTGACATACAAACACACAGGGGAGGAGGCCATGTGAGAACAAGGCAGATATTGGAGTGATGCAGTTACAAGTTCAGGAAACACCAGATTACTGGGAGCCACTGGAAGTTAGAAAGAGGCAAGGAAGGATTTTTCTCTAAAGCCTTCAGTGGGAGCATGTTTCTGCCAACACCTTGATTTCAGCTTCTAGCTTGAACCACTTCTAGCTTAACCACTGTGGTAAATTTAATTATGTACTCCAATTTGTACATGTTCTTATTCTTAATCTGTATTTCTGTGGGGGCAAACCCATGGTAAATAGGACCTTCTTTCATTTTTTTAAAATTAAATAAGTTGTGAGTTTACAGAACAATCATGCATAACATATAGGATTCCCATATACCACCCCACCACCAACACCTTGCATTGTAGTGGAACATTTGGTACAATTGACAAAAGAACATTCAAATATTACTACTAACTATAGTCTGTAGCTTACCTTAGGTGTATTTTCCCCATAAACCACCCTGTTATTAACACCATGTATTAGTATTATACATTTCTTGTAAGAAGGTTCTCATATTTGTACTGTTAACCACAGTCCATCATCCACCACTGTGTTACACAGTCCCATGAGATAGGACCTTTTGAAAATGTTACTTTTAGTTAAGTGTGGCCCAATTGAATGAGAGTGTGTCTTACTCTAGATTACTGGAGTCCTGTATGAGCAGAAGAAATTGAGTCACAGAAGCCCCAGGGAGGAACTGGAAGTCAGTGGAACCAGAAGAGGACCTCACCATGTAAAGTGAGTCAAGGATTGCAAAGCAAGGAACACCAGGGATGGCCAACTACCAGGGCCAGAGTATTACAGACTTTGATGAGAAAGCATTGCCTCAGTTTTGGACTTCTCCTACCCTCAAAATCATGAGCCAATAAATTCCTGATATTTAAGCCAATCTGTTATATGATATTTGTCATAGCAGCTTAGGCAAAATTAAGGCAGCCACCAAGTTTGTGGTAATTTTTTTATGGCAGCCCTAGGAAATTAATATGATGTATATTACATTTAACCCACATAGTCATTGTTTCTGGCTCTCTTCCTTCATTTTTATAGATCTAAATTTTCACCTTATAAATTTTTTTCTTGGAGAAATTACTTTAATATTTCTTATAGTGCATGTACGTTAGCGAAAGATTCTCTCAGTTCTTGTTTGTCTGAAAAAGGTACTTTACCTTCAGTTTAAAAGGATGTCTTTGTTGAATATATAATTCTAGGTATATTTGTAACTTTTTTCCCTTAGCAATTAACAATGTCTTCACTTTATTCTTGCTTGAATAGTTTTTATTTTGAAATATATATGGTATTTTTGTTATCACAATGTGTTCTACCCCATCTACTTTATTCCTAGTAATTTGGTTATGATATGCTTTGATATTGTTTTCTTTGGGTTTATCCTGCTTGAATTTCTCTGAACTCTTAGATCTGTGGATTCGTAGTTTCCATAAAATTTTTGAAAAAATTTTGGCAATCCTTTCCAAATTCTTTCCTGTTGGGCCCCTAATTACATGCATAGTAGATTGATTGATTATCTTCCCACAGGTCACTCAGGTCCTGTTTTTAATTTTTTTTCCCCAGTGTTGTGCTTCCTTTTGGGTAACTTCTATTGCTATATTTTCAAGTTTATTGATATGTTCTTCTGCAATGTTTAATCTGCTATTATTCCAATTAGTGAAATGTTTATTTCAATTATTGTAATTTTCAGCTCTAGAAGTTCATTGGTTCTTTTGTATATCTTCCATTTCATTTCTCACTGTTTATATTTTCCTTTAAATTCATGATCATATTTCTTTCTCACATCCCCATGGCACTTTGTACTTCTCTTTCTATGATATTAAGTACAATTTTAGGCATTCTATTTTAAATAGTTGCATTTATTGATAGATTATTAGTGTCATGACAGTGACCAAGTCTGTCTTATTCATCAACAGGATCCTGGAATTTAGCAGAGTATCTTGCATTGAGTAAAGCTTAGTAAATATGTACCGAAAGGATTAATGAGTCAATGAATGACTTTAAAGAAGGCCTATTTTCTGTTTCTCAAATCCTAACCTCATTCACATGAAAACTTTAATCATGACATAAAGCTGAGAAATAGGGACCAAGGGTAGATAGATGATTTATCCTAGTGATTAAAGAAAGTTAAAAAAAAACAAAACCACACAAACAAATAAAACATGTTAACAGCTGGGGTAGAAGTTGATACCCCTGGGTCACAGGTAAGCAGGAAGCAGGGCTATAAAGGAGAGACAAATTCTACTATGTAAGAAATAAACTGGAATCTGGGGTTGTGGGGAGAGCATAGGGGACAGGAGAGAGAGAAGACAACCAACAGGACTGCTGTAGGCTGCTACTTGAACTGCAAAAAAAGCCAAAAGATATTTTAAGATTAAAAATATCTAATACAGACTTTAAAAAATTTATTGTGCTACAATATAAATTCCATCTATTCTTCATGAAAGGATTGTGTAAATGTGTGAGACAGAGAAAATGAATGTGAATGAATATTAATCTACTGAAGGAACTAAATGCTTAGAAGGTGCAATTGTATACGTGGGATGACAAGATAATCCATAAACTGAGCTAGTCAGTGAGAACTTGCAGCCAGAGATAACAAGAATGTAAGCACTCTACTGCCTCCCGGGTAGTTGCAGAAATTTTGGGGAGGTCATGAGACTTCCCACTAATATAAAAATGGGAGGTCATGGTGATCTTATATTGATTAACGGGCTTGGTAACCCCAGTAACAGCTGAGTCACAAATAAGTTATTTGTTGAGAATTTATTACATGCCAGGATCTTTAAGTGCTTTACAAATATATTTAATCTGCCTAAAACCCATATGAGATGAACAGCGTTAAAATCCAATGTTAGTGATGAAGAGCTACATCTTAGAGACACCATGACTTGTTCAAAGTCACATAGCTTGATAAGATATTCTGGCAGGTACACCAATGAAAGTTTGTCAAAGCAGTAGAGAGAGGTTGAAATGCAGAACTTCAATTCCTTTCTCAGGGGTAAGGCCCACTGAAGGGGGCCATTTGGCAAATGCATTTTTCTATTTTTAAATATATTCACAGAAGAGTTCCCAAACTACTGTTTTTCGTTTTTTCCTACCTTACCATAGATATTGGAATCTTAGTGAGACAGATGGTGTAGTGCCTAAGAGTACAGGCGTTCCTGTCTGACAGTCCTAGATTTTAATCATAGCTCTGTCACTTACAGTTGTGTAAATATGTCCCATCTAGTCAACTTCTGAGCCTCCGTTTTCTCATTTGTAATATAGAGGACATTAATGTTAGCTGTTCTTGTGAAGGTTAATAGATAATGTATATAAAGAGCCTAGCACATTGTCAGCACTTAATGACTTATAGTTGTCATTATCTCTCTTTCACTACGTTCTCACCCAATTTAGGAATAAAACAGATTGGGGTGAGAACAACTCTAATTGCAGGCCCACTATCAGTCAAACATCCTTCTAGGCACTTTATATAAATTATCTTATTTGATACTCACAGATGTCCTGTCCTATGGGCCCTATAAGCCACATTTTACAGACAAGAACCTTGAAGCTAAAAAGAGGTAAAGTAACTTATCCAAAATCACTCAGCCAAGTGAGGTTGGCTATTAACTCAATATTCAGGTGAGTAAACTAAGGCTGAGAAAAGTGAAATGCATTCATATCTTCATTCAGTTATTTAACAAAAATTTCTTGAATGTATATTAGTACCTGAAGATCTCTAATTCCAAAGCTTATCTTGTCCTACTACCACATGTAGTTTTCCTATGCCGTGTATTTTATTAGGGTACAGGCAAGTCAGGAAATGTTTGGGGGATTAGTGGGGAGGCTGGAGAGGAGTTTATTTGTTTGAGAAATACTGTATGAAGATTTTGTGTCCGAAGGAAGAGAGTTCAAACATGGCTTCTTGGGAAGTATACTGAAGCATGACTATATGTTGTCTATTCCCAAATCTAGCATGGGTTGGATCTCTAGGGAGACACTAGCTCCATAGAGAATGAGCACAGATACTTCATTTCCTAGTTGACAAAGCACAATCAAGGGTTTAGCAGATGGACCTACGTGATATAAAAATGACCCAAGAGAACACAGGCTTGTGACCTTAGGATACATACTTGAGCAGAAAAATCTCATTTTTTGGGAGAGTCCTGCCAGCTATGGCAGTGGTGCTGTGTTACCCACCAGGGCTTTGTGGGCAGTGAACTTCAAGTGGAGAAGGGCAGGAGCTGGTGAGGCTGAAGAAATCTTGATTACCAAGTAACAAATCCAACTAGAAGTGGCAATGCCCAAATGTGTGACGAGGCAGCTTAGTGGGAGTTATGGACTTTGTGCTTGACTGCCTGATAGTATTTCCACCCCTTCCTAATGTAGTATGGAGAAATGTGCTTAACTCTAGTGATGGTCTTCATTGAGGACAGTATTCTCATCCCTCTTGTCAGTGATTGGTTCAGAAATGGATGTGACCTAATAAGCCATGAAGAAAAGTTTCCTGGGGCTTCTGGGAATGTTTTCTTCTTCAGAGTCTCATGGAAATTTACTCTGGTGGTTTGGAGCTCTATGTACCCCAGAAGAACATGTTCTTAAACTTAATCCATTCCTGTGAGTATGAACCCACTATAATGATGAGGTTACTTCAGTTAAGGTGTGACCCACCCATCAGGGATCTTAATTCTATTACTGGAGTTCTTTATTAGTGGAATGAAATTCAGACAGCCAGAAAGCAATAGTTGAAGGTCAACGGAACCCAGAAAAGAAGGGAAAGGCCAGGAGAGACTGCCATGTGCATTGCCATGTGACAGAGAGAGTCCAGGACCAAGGATTGCCAACAGCCAGCCCCAGAATGCCAGTTTTTAGGAAGAAAGCATCACCTTGATGCCTTGATTTGGACTTTCTCTTAGCCCATTGTTTAATAAATTCTCATTGTTTAAGCTGAAACATTGCATGGCATTTGTTTGAGCAGTCAAGGAAACTAAAACACTCTCTTTCTCTCATGTGAATGAGGGTCATACTATGTTCCCTTCTTGTTCCTGACTTAGAATCACAAGGGGTCCAGAAGCTGTGCAAGGTAGTAGAGAAATGGAAAGCAAGCAGATCTTAGATGATGTGGTAGAAATGCTTTATCAACTAGTCTTAGAACTTGTTCTACTTCTGGACTTCCCCTTCTATGAATTAATATATATTTTTAAATTGTGTAAGCCAATTTGAGTTGACTTTTTAGTTTCAGCTGATAGCATCTTGATTTGGTTGGAAAATGGAATCCAGCAAATATTTTTCAATTTTGTTTTTGCAGTTTAGGTATCAGCTGGATTGTAGCTAGTACATAGACCTAGGAGTATAAAAAGGTAGCTAAAATATTTCTACTTAATTATTAGAGGGGTTAAGCTTAGAAGAGATTAAAGAGATGTTACTTTGAGATAAAAGTATAAAGGAGAAAGTGATGTTTGGAATTAACACTGGATGCCAAGGGGATGACAGTTGATTAAATTAATGCATTCATGAATTTTGATACTTGGTTGTTCACCAAGAATGAGGGATGGGCTTGGGAGGACTTAACGAGGATATTAAATGTTTTAACTGGTGGTATTTGAAATGGGAGAGGAATCAAGAAAGATCAATGCTGGTAAGCGCTGGAGGCCCAGCTGAAGTTGGAGATCACAAACTTATAATAGAGCTAATCAGCAATTCGTTTGTTTGCATAGCTTTCTCTGTCAGGGCTGTGCAGGCAATGAACAGAAGCAGAAGGAGAATAGAAGAGCAGTGGGTGTGCTCTGAAGTTGGGGATTGGAGAGCAGGTGCAGTGGAAGGACCAGGGACAAGAGAACTGAAGGTTATGAGAATAATAGTACTTTATTTTATTATTAATAATAAATTCTTTGGTGTTTTAACTTCCACAAGTTTTTTTAATACACATATTATCCTATTTGGTTATTACAATGATCTTGAAAGGCAGGTTATTAATCCTAGTTTACTGATGAGGGATTGGAGACTTGGAAATCAAATTCACTCATTCATTCATTCACTCCTTCCTTCCTTCATTTTTTCATATTTTAAACTTAAAAAAATGTTTGTATGGCAAATTCTGTAATAGGCACTAAAAATTCTAAAATGCAGGACATGAACTTCCATAACAATGGTGGGAAGACAGGCAAGGTAGTTGAAAAATACGATACAGCATGGAAGAGGCCACAAATGGATGCTATGGAAGCACAAAGAAGGTCCCCTCACCCAGGCTATGGAGTTGAAGTTTTCCTGGCTTGGATAACATGTGAATGAAGTTTGAATGAAAGAATGTGAGATGGTTAGTGGAATAAAGGTTGGGGAAGGAGGATTCATTTAGAGGGAACAGCAAGCATAAAGGCACATAGTTGTGAGAGAAAGATATATTTGAGGACCTGCAGCAGTTCCGTATAACTGAAAAGCACAGTCTCAGAGAAGAAAGCATGGGAGTTAAAGCTGGAAAGGTAGGTGGGAGCCAGATTGTAGTTATACTGAGGTTTTTTTTTTTTTTAATATTTAGGATTTATTTATTTATTTATTTATCCCCCCCTTGCTGCCTGTGCTTTACTGTGTCCATTCGCTGCGTGTTTCCTCCTTGTCTGCTTATCTCTCCCCCGCTGCGAGGTCCTGCTGCATCAGCCCACCACGCCGCGAGGGCCGGCCCACTCTCACAAGGAGGCCCCGGGAAGCGAACCTGGGGCCTCCCGCATGGTAAACGGGGGCTCTATCGATTGAGCCACACCCGCTTCCTGCTGTGAGG
Source organism: Cabassous unicinctus (assembly GCA_029593785.1). Taxonomy (NCBI): domain Eukaryota; kingdom Metazoa; phylum Chordata; class Mammalia; order Cingulata; family Chlamyphoridae; genus Cabassous; species Cabassous unicinctus. The sequence goes on along the minus strand of JAQZBX010051638.1, from coordinate 9,585 downwards.
TCTTGCTGCATCAGCTTACCTCGCGGCGCGGGCCGGCCGGCCTACCCTCACAAGGAGGCCCCGGGAAGCAAACCCGGGGCCTCCCATATGGTAAATGGGAGCTCCATCCACCGAGCCACACCCGCTTCCCTGAGGGGTTTGTTTTTTGTCCTAAAGATACCTGGATTCTCTGAAGGGTTTTTAAGGAGATGTATGATACCATCATATTTGGCAACAGTGTGAAAGATGAAGGGATTATCCTTGACATGGAGACCAATTAGGAGATCATTGTAGTCTGGTAAGAAATGATGAATAGGATTTAAGAAGAGAAGGACTTTGAGAACTATTAAGCAAGTAGAGCTTATTGAATTTGGTGATTGATTGGGTACAGGTAGAATGAGTCAAAAAGTAGTCTAATATGACTCTACAGTTATGAGGCAAATTATAGTGGCAATTACAAGTCAAGTAATGAGAAGAATTTGTGGTTTGATAATTAGTTACATGCTCTTTCCATGATACCACACTTGATACCTTGAAGGTATCATCATAGTGTGATTCTCCCCAAAGAAGCTGCACAGCTGTAATTCACAAATGGAGAGAAGAATCAACTTTTGTAAAGCCTGATATTAAAACTGAAAATCTATTGATGTCAGTAACCCATCTGATCATGCAGGACCTTCAGTCCCTGAAAAATTCTCCTGGGACTTCTGGATTTCCTCTCAAAACAGCCTATCAGCTATAATCACACTGAGATGTTTTGTGTTCTTGCCTCAGCATCATGTTGATGTCTACTACCCTCAAATTCACTCAAAGGGATTTCGGCACATTCTGAGCTAGAACATGAGAATGCCATTTCCTGTGCCCAGAGTGCCTTCTCTTTGTATCTTCAGAGACAATAACCATTGGAGGTATTTCCATGAAGAGAGCTTTTCTGTGTCTACTCTCTTACTTTCTATCTGGCTCCAGAGCAGCAACCCAGTTAGTGCCTGTGACTCACAAAGTCCTTCAGCCTCTGGCCCTAAACCCTTTCCTCCCCTATGTTCAAAAGTAGTCCCAATTTCTGGATGTAGAGTATCTCAGTTTTCTTCCTCCATCCTCACTTTTCTTCCCTATTTTTCCAAATTAGAAAACAGTCCCAAGCAAAGAGCCTTTGAGCATATCATCTCATGCAAAGAGATTCTAGAGTTTCCTATGAAAATGCAAGTCATGTTTGACTCCATTGAGACATCCTGGTGTAGTTCATGTCCCTGTTACATCCCAGCCATCACTCTTTCATGTTTCTACCCATCCACATGATTCTAATTTTGTCTTCTTTAGAATATACTTTTGTATTGAGAGCTCTTATTCTGAGGGGTCATGTCTTCTCCTCTGCAGATTCACAGGGAGGGGGAGGCTGCTGTAGTGTTCTTTGTAGCAATTTTTTCCAAAGCCCCTGGGGCTTATGCTCTAAAGATGCTCATGTTATTGCTGACTCTTCAGCAGCTGGTAAAAATGTGGCTTGTTCTCTAGCACACCCCATATTTCTCTCCTTATCCTCAGAAACTTTGATGTTTTATTCTCAGTATGTCCTGCTCGTTTGGAGTCCATAGAGCATGCTGTGAGGCATGCTAGAGAGAAGACCCTGGTCCACCCCTTTTCTCTACTCTCCTACAGTTTATAGATAAGAGAAAAGAATCCCAGAGAAGGAGGTAGAACATGTTTGGTTATTCTGCTGTCAGAACCAGGACTACCATCAGCTACCCTAACTCCCAGTCAGTCCAGTGTACTTCCAGTTTATAAGAATCAGGTGAGGTGAATCAAGTTGGATATTCAGTAACCCTGTAAACAAGGCAAGATATTTGAACTTATGTCACAGGGAAGAAAACTGAGACTCAGATGTTTAACTTCTCCAAATTCATAGAGTGGGTTAGTGATGGAGCCATTTTGGATCCATATTTTTCAGAGTGGATCCATGCCATTCAAACATATTGAGACAAATACAGAGTTTGTAACCACATTTCTAAAAAATCAATGCATTTCCTGAATCTGGGGGCTGTTCCTGTAAATTTGTGGAAGAAGAAATGAACTGTTAACTTATCTTCAAGCCTAAAATTGCCATAGGAAAAAAATCCTTAATAAAAATCCATCAATTTGAAAGAAAGATATTAAGTTTCTAAGAGCTCATCTGTCTGTGCTAGATTAAATTTGAGGCTAGAGAAAGTAAGAATATTTAAAGTGTATCTTTTTTACCCCAAATTGGGGGATTTTTCTGATTTGGTCTGGCTATGTCCTCTATGATGGGCTGATTGATATTCTTATAAATAAGAAATTTTATTTTTCATTTTTGAGGGAATTAGATTTGTTCCTCACAACATGGGACTGTTCAGACATTTCTATCAACCTTCCATGTAGTTAAGAAATCTAACCAATAAAAGTGCCCTGAAAATTCTTTCTAATGGGATGAAGACTCCTTTGACTTTATGTTTACACTGAATTACAATGGAATTGACATCTTCTCTTCCCTGTCACAGTAGCTAGATGTATGACTTTGGGCAAGTTTCCAAGGCTTTCAGGACTTCTATTTTCTGAGGCATGAGACTAGATAACTTCTGAGGTTTCTTCCACCTCTAGGACATTAAGTTACTTAGCCTTTTTGTTATGTTTATCTGGCTATAAATTGAGAGTAGAAAGTCCATCTTTATCTAGTTGGGACCTAAAAAGTTGCTATAAGTGATGGAGTTGACCAAATCAACAGTCCATTGACTAGGACTTGCCTTCATTTGAAGTACATTTCCAACATTTAAAACTTGGGAAAGTGGACCAAAAAAATTCCGGTTTTCAGTTTTTCTTCAAAATTAAGCAACACTGGTCCTACTTCTCAACATGGCATCAGTTTTGCACCTACCCCCATTAGTACACCACAGGCCCGCCTAGCTACTTCACTCATTTATGTGATTCAACTCCATAGACTTTTTTTATTTCTTCATTCATTCATCCATGAAATATTTATTCAGTACCTACTGAGTGTTTGAAATTTTGCCTAGATATAGGGATAGAAAGAAGAGTAAAGCCTAGTTCTGGGGCAGACGCATAAGTAAGGATAATCCTATAATATTGTGAATACTATAATAGATGCATCCAAGGTAAAATGGAAGGACACATTATATAATATAATCCACTGTATTTGTCCTGCAATGTTTCACAACAGTTTTGGTTAATTTTTTAAATATGCCATTGTTAATACTTATGTCAGTAGGTGTGGAAGCAACAAGGTTCCTTCAGAGACAACATAGCTAAGTTTCAGCAGACATGATTATTGTTCAATGAAAGATAACTTTTTTCTTCCTGCTTAGAAAAAAATAGTTCTTACCTGTTGAAAAATAACATAGGAGAGGAAACCCAGAGCACCAATTGTCTCAAACTTTAGGTAAAAACCAATCAAATCCTAACAGTAAATAGTTGTAAAATGCTTTACAGCTTACATGGTGATTTTGCATAACAGAAGTGACAAATAGTCTGTAGTTAGTCATAATTAGAAAATATCTGGAAACACTGGTATCTGGACTGTGGATGGTCCCACTTGAGCTTAATAGGAATGTATGTGTCTGGTGTTTCAAGGGAGAGACTTCAAGGGATATGAGTAAGTGAAGTTTTTTTTTTCTTCTTTTGACTAGATGAGTAAGGGCGACCTGTGTTTCTCCACTTCTGGAGAGATTAGGAATAGAGAAAACAAAATGACTAAACCCATAGGCTTTGTATTTCTTATTTGTTGAGCCCATATGGAAGAGCTATTCCAAGAAAAACCACAAGGAGCCAAGCTATTTTCATGGACATTGGCTGGTAGAACTTGGGCAGGTTGCATAGATTTCCCACACAATAAAGTGTGACACAGAATAAAACAGGGAACATTTTCCCCATTTCCTCTAGGAATATAGTATTTTGTCACTTGAGGAATATTAACATTGGAGACATGGTGGGAGAGCACTCTTGCAGAGATATCGACCTTCTCAGGATATGGGTCATCATCAATGGAAGCCTGAGGTCTGTCATGAAGCTTAATGAGCAGAGGACATCCACAGGGTGGGGGGAGCAGGAGGAAAAAATCACAGCAGCTGTCCTGGGTTGAATGTAGCTGTTAGACCACATAATATACATCAAACACCCCTGGGCACTTCCAGAAATTTTGGGAGCCAGTGAGGGGTTTTTGGAACATAGATAATCTTCATAAGCATATGAGGGCAGGAATGGAAAATTTGGCTTATAGTTTTTAATATCACTTCATTTGTACTAATACATGAAGTATGGCCTGTGGATATCTAGATTACATTAAATTTCTAGGGTATGTTCAGTTTTTGCTCATGGCATTGCTATGACAATGCAGGGCACATTAAGTTCATATATTTATAATGAAAGACTACATAATTTCCAGATTCTATACTTTCTCTATTCTAAGTGCAGAGAGCAGAATAAACTCCATAACTATATGGTTGCCAGAGACCGCCTTGATGTCATTTGGAGTCAGGCTGACTGGCTTGCACTGACACACCACAGTGCTACATTCTTAGATAAGATTTCAACACACCGTTCAGAATCTCTTGGGAAAGTGTCACTAGGCTATGAACATTTGATGGTGCCAAGTTAACACAATCCCCATATCAGATGCTGTGGGGTCAATCCAAGATTTTGCAGTTATGGTTGATATGGAAACTGTTGACAGGTGGTAGCTTGACAAAGATTTATGAAAGCTATTAAATGCTGGAACATTTACCTGGTGGGAAGAGCAGTTATTTGGAGCTGGTGTGAGTTTATTTTCTCCTTGTAAAATGGTGAAGTAACTAACATGTAGGTACCTGGTCTATCCCCAAACATGTTTCTGCTTCAGGAGCATTGCATCACCTCTTTCTTTGCCTGCATTGCAGTCTGTTGTTCCTGTCATATTTTTTCTTATTTACCTAGGTATTTGTTTATTATCTCTTCCCTGACCTCCATAAGGACATAAGTGTCAAAGAGTGCACCTGGACCTTCCCTGCATTTCCTCCCATAAAACAGTACCTGGTAAATAGTAGGCAATCATAAATTTGTAATGAAAATTAATAATTTGACTGCATTGATAGTATTTTAATGGACAATTTGTAAACAAAAGCTTCACATTCAATTGTAATTTTCTTTTTTAAACTTTTAATTTTATCTGATTTTAGACTTCAGAAAATTTGCAAAAACTTTAGAGATTTCCAGTATACCCTTAACCCAGCTTCCCTATGTCCTTATGTTAACATCTTACATAACCATGGTACAGTTATCAAAAACCAGTAAATTAACATTGATTTACTAATCTACAGGCTTTATTCAAATTTCACCAGATTTCTTAATATAATTTTTTTGGTCCAGGATCCAATCCAGAATCCTACATTGCATTTAGTTATCATGTCTCCTTAGTCTCCTCTCATCTGTGACAGTTCCTTAGTCATTCATTTTCATGACCCTGGTACATTTGAGTATTGGTCAGTTATTTTGGAGAATGTTCCCTAATTTGGGTTTTTTGATGTCTCCTCATGATTAGATGGAAGTTATGCATTTTTGGCAAAAATACCACAGAAATAATGTGTCCTTCTCAGTATTTAATTTCTAGGGGTATATAGTATGTCAATTGGTCCCATTATTGTAATGTCAACTTTGATGGCTTAGTGAAGGGGATGTCTGCCAGAATTCTCAATTGTAAAGTTATCATTTTTATCTTTGAAATAAACATCTTGTGGGGAAATTCCTTGAGGCTATGCTAATATACTGTTTCTCATCATGTGGTCATCCAACTTTAACATCCATTGATGGTTCTTGCCTTTAACAGTTATTGTAGTACTTGCTTAATGGTGACTTTTTTATTTCTATCATTTCTTCTATGTTTATTAACTGAAATTCTGCAAGAAAGAGTTGGATCTTCTCTCACATTTATTTATTTGTTCAATTATTTATGTCAGTATAGATTCAAGGATACTTATTTTATTCTATGGTTTAGAATCCAATATTATAATTATTTATTTTATTACCCAGTTTGTCCCAAATTTGGCCATTGGGAGCTCCTTCAAAGTAGCTTCTGTTTTCTATCAAGATGTACCCATAAATTTTTGAGCACTTCCTTATTTTCTGGCACCACAAGATATTTCAAACTCATTTTCTGTTTTTTCTTTCTCAGACCTAGAATTGACCATTTCTCTAAGAAACTCTGATTCCTTTTATTGGGGAATGGGGTTTAGAACCAAAGATCTGGGTTCTAGGTTTGCTCATTGCTACAGGGATGTCATTGTTTCTAGACCTTTTCAGCAGAGAACTAGGAAATACATTTGAATAATTACACACACATGTATATTTCTATATTCATCCATCTGAATATATATTAAAAACCATGAAGAAAACAAAAAACAAAACAAAACAAAAAACCATGAGTTTCTACTGATTTCCCCCCATTTCAGTCAAACACTATAGGGTTCATTCTAGTCTTCCACCTTTCATTGTTTTGTAACTCCTTTCTCTGTCAGTATGAAACCTCTTATGCACAATTTATTTATTATTCCAACTTAGAATACACAATTTCAGAATTGCTGACCCATACTTCTGTGTGAAAAAAATTAAGTAGGATATAGTATTTATACCTTACTCCAAATTAATTTTGTTTTTATCTTTGCAGTATACACGATACTGTTTTCTAAAGATACTTGGTGTTTTGGACTGCTAAAGGCTGCCAATGCAATATACCAGAAATGAGTTGGCATTTACAACAGGGATTTATTAGGTTGAAAGCTTTCAGTTCTGAGGCTGTGCAAGTGTCCAAATCAAGGCTTTAGCAAGAGGTGCTGCCTCACCAAATTGCAGCTGTGGGCAATCAAGCACATGGCAGCGCCTGCTCTCTCTCGCCTCTCCTCCCTCCTCTGGGCCTTGTCTCTTTCCGCTTCTGGCAAAAGTGGCTTCCTCTCAGCCTCTGTCTTCCACTGATTGCAGCTTCTGGTCCCTGGGGAATTCTTTCTCAGCTTCTGGGTTCTTTTCCGTCTCTGCAGAATTTTTCTGTGCCTGTGGCCTTTTTTAATTCCTCTGTTTATAAAGGACGCCAGTAAGAGGATTAAGACCCACCAGGGGTCCCACAATCTAAGCAAAGGCCTTTAACTGCAGTAATTTAATAAAAAGGTCCTACCTACAATAGGTTTACATGCACAGGAATGGATTAACTTTAAATCTTATCCACCTGCTTCAGTGTGATTATATTCAATGCAATAGAATTAGGTTCATTTGTTAGTGTTTGTATTCCATTTGGGGCTCTGCCCACATCTGGCTTGATTTTAACTATTGATTTAGATTTTGGATATATGAAACATTACAAAAATATTACTCAACTGCAAAAAGGTATACCTAGAGAAATGTTGCCCCTCTTCATCTTTACTACCCTGTTCCCATCTCATTCTTTCTACCTCATTCCCACCCAGCTCTTGTAGGTAACCAGTCTCATTAGTTTGTGCTTCATCCTTCCTGAATTTCTCATGTTTTTATTTATTAGGGACACTAACCCTTTGTTGTATATGTTGCAAATATTTTCTCCCAATTTATCTTTTGACTTTATTGATAGGAATTTTTGCCATGCAGACGTTTTTGGTTTTATGCAATCAAATCCGTTTTTTCTCATTCTCTAGATTTAGAGTCATTGTTAGAAAGCCTTTATCTCCATTGAGATTAAAGGATATTTCATGCATGTTTTCCTCTAGTACATGTATGGTTTCATTTTTTAAATAATAAATTTCTTTTTAGAGAAGTTTTAGATTAATGAAAAAATTATACTGAAAATATAGGGAGTTCCCATATAACATCCTCTCCCCACCCCCAACACACACACAGTTTCCCCTATTAAGATCTTACATTAGTGTGGTACATTTGTTACAATTGATTTAGCCAATATTGAAGCATTGTTATTACCAAAGTCTATAGTTTTCATTATGGTTTACACTTTGTGCTACACAGTTTTATAGGCTTTTTGACAAATGTATAATGTCATGTATCCTTCATTACAGTATCATACAGAACAATTTCACTGACCTAAAAATGCACTATGTTCCTATTAGAGAAAAGGTGCTCACTGGGACGCAGAGACTGACAATTACAGGCAGAAAATTTATTGAGAAGCTCTCCCAATGGAGGGGCCTGGAGAATAGACGTCAGCCTGCCTCCTGGCATGGCAGGGGTCTGAAGAGAGACTTCAGCCCACCCATGGAAGGTGGTGGATATGAATTTATACAGTACATCAATAGGCGGGGTAACTCAGTGGGGAGGGGGTTAGAAACCCAGTGCAGCCTGGGGCCAATAAGGGGCTGTAAAAGTGAATTCCTCTTGTGTATGGCTTGGGGGTAGTGGGCTAGGAGGTAGGGTATTCTTGGAATGCAGGAGGGTTTGATGGTGCCTGGAAGGGGTGAGGGTCCTTATCTGCTCCATTTCCACTGTGATATGGCTCCTTTGTTCATTCTTGGCAGTAGATGCAAGTAGGCTGTACCTTGCTCAATCACAGCCTTATGACCTATTAATCATTGCAAAAAGGGAGAACCTCTAACAGTTCCACATATGCATCCCTTCCCCTCCCCTCTTTTCTTCTAGCACCTTTATGTGGCTTTGGTATTAGGGTGATGTTGGCTTCATAGAATGAATTAGGTAATGTTCCCTTCTCTTCAATTTTTTGAAAGAATTTGAATAGGATTGGCATTAGTTCTTTTCAGAATTCAGGTAGAATTCACCTGTGAAGCCATCTGGTCCTGGGCTTTTCTTGGTGGGAGGTTTTTGGTGACTAAATGTATCCTTTCCTTGTGATTGTTCTATTTCTTCTTTCATCAGTGTAGGGTTGCTTGTGTGTTTCTAGAAATTCATCCAATTCATCTAAGTTGTCCAACTTGTTTGCATACAATTTTTCATAGTATCCTCTTATGATACCACTGACCCCACAGAAATAAAGAGTGATGTCCCCTTTCTTGTTTCTGATTTTATTTATTTACATCTTCTCTCTTTTTTGTTAGTCTAGCTAAGGGTTTGCCTGGTTTCATTTTTTATATCTATAACTCTAAACTGTGGAGTTTATTCTTGTATATGATGTGAAGTATAGATTTAATTTTATCTTTTTAACGGTAATCCAATTGTATCAGCAGTTTATTTTAAAAACCGTCTTTGCCTCGGTAATTTAGGAGATCATTTTTATCATATACTAAATTCCATATGTATTAGTCAGCCAAAGGAGTGCTAATGTGAAATACCAAAAATGGGTTGGTCTTCAGAAAGGGTATTTATTTGGGGTAGAAGTCCACAGATACCAGGCCAAAGAGCGTTAAGTTTCTTCTCTCACCACAGTCCATTGCCACGTGTTAGAGCAAGACAGCTGCCGGCGTTTGTCAGGGTTCAGGCTTCTTGGGTTCCTTTCTTCCCGGGGCTGCGTTTCTCTCCGGGCTTAGCTCCTGGTTCCTCCACAAGGTCAGCTATAGACTATCAGGCGAATAGCTCACTTCTCTTCTCCTGGGGCCTTCCTTCCAACATCAAAACTGCTTCTCTTAAAACTGCTTTAACTCTGTTCTTTGCCTTGCCTTTTATATTCGATTCCCCACCCACCAA
>JAQZBX010051637.1:0-19345 GCA_029593785.1 Cabassous unicinctus | reverse complement strand
GAGTAGAGGAAGGAGGAAAGAGAAGAGCCCACTTAGCGTTTCCCAGGGAGCTAGGGATAGAGTGAAACGCTGAAGGAGCAAGAGGAGCAGCCGCTGCAGGAGGCATAGAACTGCAGAAGAGAGGAAATTTACAAAATTGTTGCTTCAGAGAATAAACTGAATCTCTTTTAATATGTTTTGAAGGAAGCAAGTAAAGACTGAAATTCCTTTTAATGTACTTTTGGTTACTGAAGCCAAAGCATTTCTTTGAATATAATGCTGAGATGAGACTGGACTATGAGGGCCTTTGTTTTATATCTGGGTTTCTCCAGTAGAGAACATGAAAAATGTCTGCAATGGATCTGTGCAGACACATGATTGTTCTTTTATAGTATATTTCATGTGTCTCCATAATTAATTGCTCACAGTTCTATTACTTTCACTAGACTCTGATCTCTTTCAGAGCAGAGCCCTTTAGTTTACTAATGAACCCATCTTTCCCTCCCCCAGAAATACATGTATGATTTAAGATAGTCTAAGTGGCTGTAACAAAGAGTCCTCAAAGTACAGTGTCTTGAAGAAGTTAGAAGTTAATTTCTCTTTCTCATATATGTCAGGTGGCAGGTGAGCCAGGGCTGGTTGGGTGGGATGATTTTCTCAAAATTCAGCTTTTGTCTCTGAGTCCAAGGTGGCTGCTCCAGCTGTTGCCATCACATGCATATCTCAGCCAGCAGGAAGGAGAGAAGAGGAAGGGAGTAGTATTTTAAAGGCACAACCCTGAATTTGTAAGCATCCTGTATTAGTCTGCCAAAGGTACTGTCGATGCAAAATACCAGAAATTTGTTGTCTTTATAAAGGGTATTTATTTGGATTAAAAGCTTACAGTTACAAGGCTGTAAAAAGTCCAACTTAAGGTTGCTTTCTCACCAAAATCAGTTGCTACGTGTTGAAGCAAGACGGTGTCCGATCTCTGGCTGGTCTCGGCCTTCCCCTCTGGGCTTTCTCCTGACTTCGGGCTGGTTTCTTTCCTGGCGTTCTGTACCATTCTCAGCTGTTTTTGCTCTCTTCCTAAGGTCACCTGTAAATCATCAGGTGGATGGCTCTTCTCTCCCCGGGGCTACAGCTGTTTGAGCTTTCTCCTTTCTGTTACATGGATCAAAAATGACAAGCTCTGTCTTCTCTGTGTCTGTCTGTCTGTGTAAGTGTTCATTTATATCAGACCCAGCAAGGGGGGGAACTCAACCTGAGCCACGCTCATTGACGTAGTCAAAGCAGAAGCCCTAATCTCTAGCAGGTACTCTAATCAAAGGCCCCTCGTCTGAATCTAACACAAAGGCTAGCACGCCCAGAGGACTAGATTAGCTTACAAACATAATCTTTCTCTTTTGGGGATTCATAAATGATCTCAAACTGCCACACGTCCCTTCAGTCCCCATCCCATTTACCTCAGCTGGCAACACCCAGCTCTCAGGCAGGCTGGGAAATGTAGCCTTTAGCTGTGGGGCCAGGCGCACAGCTGCAACTCGATTGCTGTGGAAGAGAGAGCAGAGAGCAAAGGGACAACGGTGCATTTCACATTCAATTTCACAATGACCTCCCCAGCAAGTCCCTCACTCACCTCTCCTCTGAGTCCCTGTGCAGTCGCCACCCCTCCACCCCAGCCCCTGCACACACGTGTTCCCTGGGTAAGCTTCCTCTGTTTCACATGGGATGATTCTGTCCCTTCGCTCTTGCCAGTTAGACCATAAATTGCTGTAAAGGCCCCTAATGTAATTTATTGTGCAATCTTCTTTTTTGGTTACCCTCTCAGAACTTACCACAGTGCTCAGCATCAAATGACTCCTAAGATACTTGTTGACTGAGCTATTGGGAATACCAGCAGAAAGTCTACGGAGCACGAAGGGTTTTTAAGAAACTGGGTCTGGTTACATACATACATTTACACACTACGTGTTTTCCTTCTCCTTTGAAATGGGGACTTTTCAGCTCATTGAAGAAGCAGCTGTTTGGTTTTGGGGCATTAGTTCTGCAGCTATGGCTCTAATCTTTTTAGCCCTGGGAATTACTTGTGGTGGCTAGACATTAAGAGACTAATCCATTTATGTTTCCAGATGTGAAGAGATGTAACTGCCCAGGAGACTCTTGCCTCTGGTATTAGCAACAGATCTCTCCAAATGAATTAATTCTGGAGCAGAATTTGCTAACCTCAAGTTTTGCATTATGAAGCCACAAGGAAATTATTTTACATTCCTTTTATTCTTTAAAGGCAGAAGACACGTTCCACTTTAAATTTTTCAAATATCTAGTGAAAGCCTTTTCTATATTTTGAGGGATTTTCTGTTGAGTATATAGTACCTCTTTCCTAGAATACACTCAGGATTATAATGTTCCTGAATTTACAATAATTATCCAATAGTGGACAATTGGAAGTGAATCTTGTCCTTCTAGACCAGTGAAGGCCGTATCTTGGGCAGATGTAGTGTAATGAAAATATCATGGGCTTTGGACCCAAACGACAACTGATAAGCAATTTAACTGCACCTTTATGGGAAGAGGGGGGTCTTGGGAAAGTTACGTAACCTCTCTGAGCCTCAATTTCCTCACCTACAAAACTTTGACAATAATGCCCACCTGGCTTTGTGGATTAAATACAATTTATGTATAACCAGGGATACCAACATAGCATGGTTTTGATTTTTCCAATCCCTGCTCCTAATTATGTGGCATTGGTTCTCTTTCTCCAGGAGCGTCTTGACTCCATTATTAACAACCCGGGAAGAATCTATAACTTGGAAGTAACTTTCCATTATGAAACTTTAGTTCAGCTCAATTTAACACATCCATCTCATAAATGACTCAAAAGTCCCCTCTTCCACCATCGCGGGCCTGAGCGCGTCTTCACGATTCAGAGCAGAGGGGCGTGGGCTTTGTCCTCTCACGTCCTGGCCTGGCCGCCTGATGGCGGGGATGAGTGTGGGCACGGGCAGCCTGATGGCTGCTCTGATGTGCTCTAGTGCTGTCTGCTGCTCCATCTAGATGGTCTGTGTGTGTTTCTTGGAAGAGGGCCCACAGGACTTCCTCTGCACCTGCCCATGGCTCACCCTCAACTCCCTTTCCAGGTAGGACATCCCATTTTTTGGCCACTACCTGTGAAGCCCACTGCAGGGCACCTTGCAGACAGCCCTTACTGCCCTCCATGCTCTCGCCCTTGTCCAAGTCTCTCTCCCCTTGAAGTTAACTTACCCTTTGCACACCTGGGAGAGGAGTAATTCATTACAGAGATAGCCCACAATTTATTTAGCAAACCTAATGACGTTTTAGAAGTATCCTAGCCTAATGGAAAAAACATTGGACATGGAGTAAAAAATCCTAGGTTCTGGGCCAGCTGCCAGCTTCCAGTAAGTTAAGCCGTATGATACTGGGATAGGGGACTCTTTCTGACTTACCAAAACAACTTCATCTGGTTCCACCTCATAGTTCTTGTTCCTGTGACTCAAGGCCAAGTGCATGACCTCTCTCACCTCTCTAAAAAAATCAGGAGAAGGAACCCAACCAGGCTCAGGGGATTGTTCACAGAATCAAAAGACATGTTGGGAAACAGCTGAGGAATTGTTAGAGCTGAGAGGAGGTGGGTTTGTCGGGTGGAAATGGAAGGTACGAGGAAGCATCCTTTTATAACTCCTGGCAGAACAGATCTAAAAATAAACCTCAGATCCATTCCCCAATGGCATCAGGTCTGCAGGCAGCTTCTAAATCATATCAGTTATCAAGTCAGAACTCATTTGCTGTGCTAATTTGCAATTAAAGGATATTTGCATGCAATGAGATTTTAGTTTTTTATTCAGTGCTGTTCAAGGAGGAACCTCTGACTTGGATTCTTAATTGTCTCGATTTCCTCCTGATACCGGCAGAATGGCTATTTTTAATAGAAGGGCCCCCCAATCCAGCGCTACAAAGGGGAAACACGTCTCTCAGTGAGGTGATTTATTGCACAAGCAAGGAACTGGGGGAATCTTCCCCAAACCAGTTCAAAGTGAGAATAGGAGCTAGGGTTTTTATAGGCAAAGAAAAGGGGGTAGGGGTCGAAGATCAAGTGATGACCGCTTGATGCACTCTGGCCATATTGGTGATGACACTGGAAGTTTCAGAGGGTCTTGCGAGGAGGATATGAGCAAATTTCTCAATCCTGTGTTATCTCAAGCATGCCAAACTCCTGCTTGTTGTTCAGTTTCAGAAATTTATCAATTAAAGTTTATAGGTGGATATTGTGTGAACTGCTGACTGCTCAAGAATATCAAGCTTATTGTTTCTGAGGAAAGTTAGAGATTTCCTGGGTTATAAGGTGTTTCGCTTTAAGATATTGTCTTAAGCAGAACTGGGAAGGAAGAATTGTCCTTCTAGGAACTAAGAACAAAGAGCATTGGATTAATAGAAAATCAGTTCACCTAGATCTGGGGAAGGTATTAGAATTTCCAGAACTGCTTAAATGAAGAGATTTCTAGTAAGCACATCTCCAGCTCTCAGCCCCTGTGAAACGATCTGTACACTACTCAGTCTCCACTGGGCTGGACGATTTAGAGCCGGGCAGGCAGGGTGTGATTTCAGCAGAAGTTCCTCAGAAGCTTCACACGTTGCCTGAAAGGGAAATTGCCTTTTAGGACCCCTGCCAGATCCTCTGTGAAAGTGGAAACCACCACCTTCAAGTGCAGATTTGGTTGTTCAGTGACTCAGGGTATCAGAAATAAGCAGAGAGAAAACCAGCCTCCTTACTTCGCTTCCAAGTCAGGCAGTGCCTTTTACACTCGATAAGGGAAATTAGGAGCTACTGGTGAGACGCTTTTTGGAAGTGAGCGAGCTGTTTCAATTTGGTCATTTGTGGTCCTGAATTACAACTGACTGGAAGTGAAGGCTCTAAGCGGAGCCTCAAACCACAGGGAGTGGGGCCGGAGGCCTGGCGGGGCTCACAAATGTTTACAGTACTGGATAATGCTTGCTAGCATTCAGACAGGGGCAATAAAATGTGAATGAGATGGAGATGAATGTGCCGTGGAGGCAGGAAGAGATCCTCAGGCAGATGTGTGTGGAAATTAATGGGGTGGTGATATCCGATTTTGATGCACTGCACACTAACAGAAGGAAGAGACCCGCTGACTACTGTTTGTTTGAGGAAGGGAAGAGCCTCCTGTGAAAGAAAGCAAAATCTGGGAGGGAAAAGAGCTTTTAGACTTGGTGCACTTGATACATATGAAGGATCTCCAGTTTGTGTCAGAGATGGGATTTAATTTGTGCTGCCCAAAGCTTTTCTAACCTGGGACAATATTTTTTTGGGGAAAAAAATCCACTTTTTTCTCCTCCACCTTTTGCTTTTGTGCCTTCTCCTTCTCTTTCTTCATCCACACCTTCTCCAGGAAAAGAACCAGGGTAACTTAAGCAGAACAGAAATAACCACACTCAACCGGAAGGATACATTTCAGGAAGACGAATTTCACAGTCATCTCCTCTCCCAGAGCTGGGTCTGGGCGTTTAGAGCCGTGTTTTAACTGGAATTTTGGAGGCTCAGCAGCATGCAAGAGAGCCTCTGCTCCTCAGCCTGGAATCTCTGGCAGGCTGGTGATTGGCATTTTAAAAGCCTTATTTATGTTAAATGAGAAGAAAATAGAATAAGATAGATGCCACTTGGATGACTGTGACAAAATTTGAATATTTAAAAGTGACACCAAAATACAGATTCTATAAAACCAAATGCAGGTTTTGTGGTGAAAAATCCACTACAGTGAAGTAGAAAGAATTGCTGGATTTGGCATTTGAAGACCCAGGTGCAGTTTCTGGCCAGGCCATGTTCTAGCCAAGTGAATTTTGCAAGTTGCTATTGGTCTTTTATTTTTTATTTAGAGAAGCTATGGGTTTACAGAACAATCATGCATAAAATACAGGATTCCCATATACAACTCTATTATTAACATTTTGCATTAGTGTGGTACATTTGTTACAATTGAGAAAGCATATTTTTATAATTGTACTATTAACTTATAGTCCGTGGTTTAACTTGGGGTTCACTGTGTAGTGCAGTTCCATGGATTTTTTTAAAAAACATTTTTATTCTGTTACCATGTATACAATCTAACAAATCCCCTTTTAACCACATTCAGATATATTTTTCTGTGCTGTTAATTACATTCCCGATGTTGTGCTACCATCACCACTATCCTTTACCAAAATATTTCCATCATTCCAAATAAGAACCCCATACATTTTAAGTCTTAACTTCCCATTCCCTATCCCCACCCCATCCTCTGGGAACTTATATTCTAGATTCTGACTCGATTGCCTTTGGTCTTTGAGAACTTCTGGGCTCACCTCATACTTTTCCAGACTCAAATCAGCCAGTTTACCAAGGAACCCTGGTTCCTTTTAATGGAGAATGGTACTTAGAAACCAAGAGCTGGGTAGTAAGTATGCTCACTGCCACGGGGTATCACTGCTTCTAGGCCCTTTTAAGTGGAGAAAGCTAAGAAACATATTTTGAAAATCATGAGTTCATAGTGATACCTTCAATTCAAATTCAACACAGTAACATTCTTCCTCACTATCCCCCGATCCTTATTTGCATCTCCCTTCTCCCACTTGAGAATCCTAGAATATCACTGTAGTTACTCGTTTGCTCTATTCCATGATATACTCAAAATATTTCAGAACTGTTACATCAACACCAATCCTAACAACAAGACTACTAGATTTATTTGCAGATCCTTTGGACCTTAGAATAAATCGCACTAAGTATGTATGCTTGGAGTACGATGTTAGGTTACTTACATTAATTCTTTATTTTGTGTATGTGTGTGTGACAGTTTGATATTATTCATGAATTCCAAAAAGAGATACTGATTATGTTTGTAAACTGGTCTGTTCCTCTGGGTAGGATACCCTTTGATTGATTTAAATTCAAAGGCTTTATGTTTACTTGATTAAATCAAGATTAGGGTTTTAATTTGACCATGTCATTAGGGCACTCAGGGTTGAGTCCCATCCTCTTGGTGGGTTATATAAATGGACACTCACTCAAGGAGAACACAGAATAAGATACACACGTGAAAAGAGAGCTCCACAGATACAGAAGAGGAGAGGACTTTGATCCTGAGCCATTCACCTGATACTTTACAGCTGATCTTGTGAAGAGACCATAGCAGCTGAGCCTGGAAAGAAACGAGCCCTGGGAAGAGAGACGAGACCTATGCCAGCCTACAGCTGAGATCAGAAGAAGCTGGACCCACAAAGCCTTAAGAGGGAAGAGGAAGGCTGAACTCTCACAGACGTTCGTTGCCCACCATATTGCTTCAACACATGGCAACAGAGTTTGGTAAGGAAGTAGCCTTGAACTGAACTCTTTAGGGCCTTGTAACTGAAAGCTATTACCCCAGATAAATACCCTTTATAAAAGCCAACAGATTTCTGGTACTTTGCATCAGCACCACTTTGGGTGACTAATACAGTATGTTACCAGTTTGATATAGTTATGATCATTATTTGTGTTTATTCAATTTAGAGCTTTCTTTTTAAAAAATTTTTATTTAATTTTATTTCTTTGAATATATAAAACTTTTGCATAGTTCTAAAACCAAAACCGTATTAAAAATAATACTTATTTCCATCTTTATCTCTTATACCTGGATCCTATCTAATTGCAATATGCATTAGTTTCTGATTTAATATTCCTGTGATTCTTTTTGAAAAAAAAAAATAAGTTGAGAGAGCGACAAAGACAGAGAGAGAGAGAGTCACACTTTAAAATGTTTGCCAGTGTAGTGGTATCTCATTGTGGTTTAAGTGTGCATTTCCCTGATTGCTAATGAATTTGAGCTTTTTCACATGTTTGTTGGACATTTGGACATTTTCTTTAGTTGATATGCCTTATTAACCATTTTTATTGGGCTGTCTGCATTTACCTTATTTGCTTGTGGGGATTCTTTATATTTTCTGAATACAAGCCTGATGTGTGTGGTGTTCCCTGAGAAATGGAATCTGGGATAGAAATTTGCATGCATGGAGTTTATTGGCAAGCTCTCTCGAGATTAACACCTGCAGGACAGTGAAGGGGCTGGACTGGGCAAAGAGAGGAGTTGGGCTGTGACGTAGTCACAACAAGGCCTTCAGCTAGTTCCAGTCTTGCAGAGTCGGGGCAAAGTAGTGGCTAAGGCTTTATACCTACACATGGACACCCACCGGATGCAGGCTACCCATGGGGAAGGTGCAGGATCTTAGGTAAGGTGGCTCTCTTCAATCGCGGATGAGTCCCTGAGAGGCTGAGCTGAGAGCCAGGGAAGGAGGGTGGCATTCCACAGCATCCACTACAAAGCTCTCTGTCGACTATGTGCATTGAAACTCTTTTCCCATTCTGTGTCTTTTATATATATATAAACAAATGTCTTATCTATCTGCTCCTTTATGCTTTCTATGTCTTATTTAAGGATCTCTTTCCCACCTGAGTTCAAGAATATATTATCCTATATTATTTTCCAAGTTCTTAGTTTTGCAGGGAAAGAACAGAATTCACAGTTGCAGGTTGGAAGGGCAAGAAAAGAAAGATGTCCTAGGGAATGGAGTGGGAACAGAGATGAGAGAACAGGCAGAGCTTCCTTTATTAGCTCATGTTGCTGCTAGGACAAACGACCAGGAACAGCACAGTCATCTTACAGTTCTGGAGGCCACAAGTCTGCCGTGGGTCTCCCGGGGCCAGATCCAAGGGCTGGCAGACCCGCACTCCTTCCCGGGGACGATCCGCTTCCTCGCCTTCTCTGTCTTCTAGACGCCACCTGCACTCCTGGGCTTGTGGCCCTCTTTCTCCAACTTCAAAGCCAGCAAGGCCAGACCAAGTCCTTTTTACGCTGCCATCTCTAGTTCCCTCTCCTCTGCCTCCTTTTTCTACTTAAAAGGACCCTTGTGACTACATTGGGCCCACCCAAATTTCCAGGATAATCTTCCCATCTCAAGGTTGGCTGATGAGCAACTTTATTCCTCTTTGCCACGTAACTTCCAGGGATTAGGGCGTCCGTCCTTGGGAGGCTGTGATTCTGCTTCCCGCAGCCTCCTACCCTTCTCCTGGCCAATTTCTGTGCTTCCTCTCTTGCAGCCGCCTCAGAGGAGCCAAGGAACTTTCCCAGGTGAAGTTCGGCTATTCGCCCGGGACTCTGGAGCCAGTCTTAGGAAGATCTTCTCACTGTCAGTATTCCTGGATCCCATGGGGCTTAACTACTGACCCTGGAAGAAAATGGCGCTATAGTTGGGGTGCTGAGACTCTTTTTTTATATGTTAACAGTCAGAAATTGGTCTCTCTAGAGCAGGGGTTCGTAATAAGGGTCCATGAGCTTGAACCGAAATTCAAAAAAACATTATTCTTGGGGGGATGTGTTGGTGCCAGTGTGATAAATTTATTAAATAATACACAGTATGGTGTGGACTTAGTAAGGGGTCCGTGGTTTTCACCTGACTGGCAAAGGGGTCCGTGGAACAAAAAAGGTTACGAACCCCTGCTCTCGAGATCTGTACTCCAGGATCTAACTGAACTAGCATCTCAACAACAGTGAGCATCCTTGCTTCACCTTCCCTGTGGGGAGTGGTGACAGGGCAGGGAATAATGCTCGCTCATTTGAAAATAGGTGATTCTTTGATCCACCTTACATCACCCAGTTATAAAATTGAGTGCAAACTTGGGACTGAACACCCGAAACCCACCTCAAATCCTCCCACAGTTGGAAAGCGGATGGGGGCGGGGGAGGGAGAGAAAGAATTATCTTAAATTAAAAGGAGGTAGCATTTTACTTTTCACAAATTGAAACTTGGCTGTATTCCTGGCTCAGAATAAATAGGACTTTCAACATTCTTCTGTAAGGTAAAAATTAGATTTAAAAAATAAGTGAAGAGATTTAGACTCTTTCCTGTCCTTAGTCTATTGCAGCAGCCTCTAGGATTCGCCACTGTGCTATTTTTCCTTTCCCTGCATTTGCCTGTGCTGTCGGTACTTGGCCGCGGATGCCTGAGGCCTGGCTTGCTCAGGTGTTGCCTTGGGGTCTGTGAAATTAGGGGCCCCAGGAGCTCATAGCATATGGTTCACTTGTACCTGAATATGCAGAGTAGGTGGGACCCGCCTTGGTGAAGGTTTGCTCTCAGAGCTCAAATACACTGTTAGTCAGCAATGCTGCTTTGTTAAGCTCTTCTAACCTGATGCTGTATTTCTAGAGCTTTCCTCCCCTCTCTTCCCCTCCCTTTTTCCCCTTCCCTTCCCTTCCCTTATTCTCTTTCTTTTTGAGGTAGGATAGCAGGAAGGAGGCGACGGGGGATGGAGGAGATCTTAGTTTTCAGTTACGTGTTCGCTCTCTCACACTCCTGAGCCTTCTCTGGTTTTTACCACCTCTGGCTACAAACTCCATCTATACCATTTAAAACACCACCTTTAACTTTATGACAAACCATCATTCACTGCTTTGAATTTTCTGAAATTGGAAATACTAAGCACACGTCCCCTTAGGCATCGGTGGAAAAGTATTTCCTTGTTCACAGAGATGTCACCTCTGTCTCCCTGCAAGATTCTGCCCTGGAGCAGAGCTCATCTGTGGACCTGAACAGAAATGTGACTAGACAGTAATAATGTGGTAGATTGTTTAAAACAAATGAGGTTTCTCCCCTTCAGATGGTCACTCTAGAAAGCTAAGCGTTTATTCATTTATTCAAATAAACTCCTTTTGGGAAATTACCTTTAGACTCTGTCGCATGTTTGGGGGGTGGGGGAGAAGAAGTCCCTGTATTATCAAACCTTTATCCTTGAGGAATGTTTTATTTTTTTAAACCAGAAGTTCTTCAGAGCCATGGTGAAAAATGGGTGATCAAGCATGAGAATGCCATGTTTGATAAAAAATTGAACATATGACTCAAGTGCTTCTCAAAGGAGTCCAGACCCTTTGGAGAAAGATCTGAACTTTGGGGGAAAGGCTGCATACTATATACGCAATATTATAATTTTATACTTGAAAAATGGACTAACACCCATTTGAAATTTCAAATAACACTAAAGGAAGGCATTAGATTTTTAGGTTTATACAAAGGAAGTATGGGTTTTTAATTTTTTGATAAACTGCTCTAAAATAATAAAGAAAAATGCACCTGTGTAACCAGAAAAGAACGTCTGGACACGAGTGCCCCCAAGGTCTCAAGTGAGCATGGCAGCAGTGGCGCAGCTGTGAAACAGTCCCCACTTTGAAGGCCAAAACTCAGATGCACAAGTTCAGGCTCACAGGAAATAGCAGCCTGTTCCCCATCCCATGGTTCTCAGGCTGCTCCAGAGCTGTGGGCTTAGTTCTACCAGGAATTTTAATGGAGCTCATTAGTCCACCAGAGAGTCTCTGGAGAAGGCCAACCCGTGTTGGAGAGGAATCTGGAAACCATCTAATCTGTGGAAGAACTGAAGAAATTCTCATTGTGGGAGTGTGGGGAGAAGGCCGATGGGATAGATGACAGCTGCCTTCAAATATCTGACAGGGAAGATGTGAAGAAAATGGTTTTGATTTATTCTATGTGTCTTTCTTTACTTTTTCCCTTTAACTTGCTTTGTTTCCAAAGACATTTATAGCAACTTACAAAGGTTTATATGACACAACCAAAAAATGAAGTTTAAACATGTAGGTGATACAAGTACCTTAAACATCTAGGGTAAAGAGAAAATAAAGGTTGGAAAAATATATAAAATAAAAGTGAGATCAGCACATGTGTGCTGTGAAGTGGACTAAAAATTGAGCTCTGCTTTTTTAATCCAGTAGAACTAGGTCAGTGAATTAAAGGGAGTTGGTCTTGGGAATAGAACAAGAAGTTTCCATATGATTGCTGTATGTCCAGATTATAGGGCATCTTTGGGGTGGTGAGTTCATCAATGGAAGATGATTGAACTAGGCCCTGGGTTACCCATTTTCAGGCACATTGTGGAAGAAAAGGGAAGAGGGCCTGATGAAGTTAACTCTCAGGGCCCTTCCAACTCCATAGCTCCATGAGAATTGTTGAGGAATATGTCGCATTGCTTTATATTTTGTGATTGATTCATAGCCAAGGCTAAGTTTATCGCAGATAGGTGATCTGAGTGGACTCCATTCCTCAAAGCACCTCCCCAATTTCCTTTTTGAGGCCTGAAACCCCTGAATTAAATACTTTAATTCCCTAAGGAGAGATAAGGTGGAAAATGCAATAAGATATTTTTAAAAATTACAGCAAGTTGTAAATGACTGACATAAGAGCCTTTCCAAGGAGCAGCGGCAGTGGGAAATGGAGAAAGCATGTGGGGATCTTGGGCAGACGAGGGGGTGGCTTTCTGAGCTGTCCCACTCTGACTTCCCATGAGCTATCCCATCTGAATTCCCACGAGCTATCCATCAGGACACCACTAGCATTTGATCTTGTGGACCACGTGCTAGTGGTGAGAAAAATACGTGTTCCATGCTTTGAGAAATCAAGATATTCTCCCACAGCCCCCTGGAGAGTGCTGATATTTCTTTGGTTAATGTACTGTTAAGGGAGGTTAAGTGCAGTCACAGAATGACTTCCAAAGCTTTGTAGCCTAATGCGGTAAAAGATTTTTCTCACATTATGTCCTAGTCAAATAAGGATCCATAATCTTCTTGAAATAGTGACTCAGACTCAGGCTCCTTCTGTCTCGTTGGGCCACCATCTTCCACATGTGGTTTCCAAGTTTGCTACATAAGAGGGAAAAAAGAAAGAATTGAGGATGTTAAGAGACGGTGAGATGTTGGGGGCATGGGTGTTGGTGGGAGACCAGGCAACTACACAGATGGCTCGCGTACCCTGTCTGAGACATTGAGAGACATTTTTAGCTTTCCTTCTGAAGGGAAGAAATGGCAAGAGGAGCCAGCTTGATCTGGTGAGCCTGGGACCTCTCAGGTAAGCCTAGTGGAGCTTCAAAAGGATTTAAGAATATGGATGTCTAGTGTTCAATTTAAATTTTCCGGTGTATATTGATGTGATATAAACAATCCTCTGTCTCCTCCAAATCTTTTGCAAGGTTTATTACACACAAAATTACTAGTACCCATCAGCTTTCCAAGTTGTAAGCAACAAGAACCAATTCTGGCTAGTTGAGAAACAAATGAATTTAGGAAAGGCTTTGAGCTGATTTATAGACTCCCAGTGGGGCAGAGGACCAGGTAGGAGGCCATTGAGTAAAGAATCATGCTCCAAACGACCCTCGGTCCTGGGTGGGTGGGAGGCTCCCTGCAGCTAGCTCTGGGCACCAAGACCTCGGTTTGCACATTGACTGACTCCTCCGAGGGGTCAGGGGATACTGCCCCTAGGACTCTGCTGCTGCTTTCCCTGAAAGCTTCATGTAGCTGCCCCCACCTTTGCCGAAAATGGACTCAGTCCAATGCCTGCTTCTTTGTGTCAGTAGCTCCTGATTCAGGGCCCCGAGGGCATTCAGGTCGTTGGAGTGAGACACTTGCCGGGATCCTAGCTCCAAGAGAGGCTGGCAAAGGGAGTCAGCTTCACAAAGAAGCAAGATGTGTGGGATGACTCACATATGGAAAGGCTGGGCCACAACGGTTCACAAATGTAAACTATATTTCTCTGGGTGGAAATCAAGGAAGAAGCTCTTATGTTTTGTTTCAGCTGGGACAATGTAGAACAGACTTGCACTATATGAACTGAGGAGCAAGGAGGAAATCCCAACATTGCCCTACCACCCCAATTTGTCTTGTGGAAATCTTGGGGAGGGTGTGAATCTCCACAGACTGTAGAGAATTAGGGGCTCATAATACTCATACCTCCATCTCTTGGAGTAGATGGATCCCAGAGGCTATTATATGATTGTCCTCTTCCAATAAGAAAATGCCTTAAAACTTCCCTTTGAAAAGAAAGAAAACTACCTATTTAAGGAAAACTATTCCAAGCCAGGTAGCATAATCTGTGACCTCTCTATTCAAATCTGGCCACAACTAGCTGTGTGACTGTAGGCAAGCCACCTAACCTCTCTGGGCTCCTATTAAATGAAGGTCTGTAGGGGATTGCTACCTAATAGCTTGCACTCAGCATTCACGTCTTAGTCCCTTTGTTTTAGGTAAACCTTTTTCCTGTACTTTTTTGAGATATAATTTACATAAAGTGTGAAGGCTAAAGGGTACAGTTTGATGATGTTTTACATATATATGTAAATATACTCATATAACCACCATCCCAATCTAGACATAGAACATTTCCTGTACCCAGAATACTCTGTGCCCTTTTCTCATCCCCACCCCCCCAAACTTAACCATTCTTATGACATATTGCCATAGTTTTGTTTTGCCCGTTCTTAAACTTCATCTAAATGGAACCTTTTAAATGCCTGGCTTTTTTCATGCAACATGATATTTTGTGATTCATCCATGTCATTTTTAGGTAAACTAAAAATTGGCATTGATCATTATGGAACTGAAAGTTATTATTGGCTCCACACAATACTGTATGGAGTAGCTGTACAGACACGTGATGGACAGCAGAGAATGGGGAGATTTCCTAGGTCAGCAGAGGGTCATCAGAGATCTGAAATTTTGATGCAAGCTGCAAAATGTGATTCTGTTGCTGATCCCAGACCTCCCAAGATTTAATTAACAATAACAGTAAGGAAAGGAGGACGGGGGAGAGAAGAAGGTGGAGCGAGAAGTGGGTATAGAAAAGGAGTAGCAGGGGCGAGAGGAAGGAGACAGGCCGACAGGAGAAAAGAAAGGGGGCAGCTGGCTAGCTGCAGGAGTTTGCTTTTTTAATTTCCTGGTATATAATGTACTCTCAGGGATGAAGTAGAGTTGGGTAAATAGATCTGTGTCTGGAATGTAAGGAAGGAGGGAAGGGAGCCAAGTAAGCCAGAGACTGCTGGAAAACAGGAAGAACTTGCCTGAAATAGAATAGCTCATGTCTTCAGTACGGAACTTCTTGAAAACTCATCAGGCATAACTGAAAATCAGACTCAGTACAAATAAGAACTTGCACAAAACCACGACCTTGCACCATGCCGTCAACCCGCCTCTGACGTCCCTGCTCCTTATCCCAGCTCCACATGCCTAACAAAGGAGTTTCAGCAGGCCCGTGGAGGAACTGGCAGAGCCGAGGCCCTGACAGGTGGAGGGCGTGTTTCAAATGCGAGGTCAGAGTGCAACTGGAGGACTCTTATCTTCTGATCTCCACCCAGCCCAGGCTGTTCTCAGCAGAAAGGCATTTTTAACTTTTATCAAACTGCAGCGAACTTCGTCGTTGTGAGCTATTTCATGAAGGATGGAGGAAGGACCCTTCGCCTTTTGGATCTTCGTTGGTGAACAAATGATGCCATCCACAGTGAACGTTCCCCCACTCAACCCTCTTCTCTTCCTGAATTCACATAAGAAACAGAGGTTTTTTTGCCCTTTTACCTGCATTTTTCTGAACAGTCAATATTTTCCTGAGGTATTTAAAAAGATGATCTAGGTGGGCCCTAAAGACAATCACAGGTGTTCTTTAAGAGGGAGGCAGAGGGAGCTCTGACACGACAGCGCAGCCCTGGAGCAAGATGCTCCTCTCTTGGATTTGAAGATGGAGGGCTGGGCCCCAGGCCAAGGAATGCAAGGACTGCAGCTCTAGAAGCTGGAAAAGGCAAGGAGACAGAGTCTCCCCGGAGCTTCTGGAAAGGAATGCAGCCCTGCCTTGGTTTTGACACCTTGGTTTTGGTCCAGTGGAACCGATTTTAGACTTCTGACCTCCAGAACTGTAGGAGAAGACGTGGATGTTATTTTAAGCCATCAAGTTTGTAGTAATTTGCTACAGCCCCCATAGGAACCTACTACTACTGCTACTACACACATACACACACACACTAAAAGGAGCAATAGGCCACGGGAGGAATCACAGATTTATCATACACGTGTATGGAGTTTTACACTGTGTTTTCCTATAACTTATTGGCTCTTTGCAATCCTGTTAAATAAGCAAGGAAGGTGGTAGTAGTATTCCCATTTTACAGATGAGAAAACAGTTTTGGCCACTGTCGCATCACCAGTAGGAGACCCAGGACTCCAACCCAGATCTTCAGAGGCCACGACCAGGACTCTTCCCGCAACATGCTGTGTTTTCTCAAGCTCCTCCCCTCCGCTGGCTTAGCACATCCCCAAAGTCAATTTATACCAGAAGAGCGATTTACTGTCTGTTTGACACTTGCAAGAAATTACTTCCACTGCTTCCTTCTCCTAAACTGTTCTCCTTCTCCATCAGTTGGCAAAATTCAATCACTGCTGCTAACAAAATAGCAGGACACCTGCTTGCAATTTCTGTCCCCAGGGAACCAGTCTCGCTGACACTGCAGCCAACCCTCTCCCCACCAGGGTCCACCGAATGCTTTTGGAGACATTTAGGGGAAAAGTTGAAATGAAAGCTGAATGCTGAACAAAAACTGCCTTTCAGAAGCCCTCACACTTAAAGTCTATTGAGTCCAGGAGTTTTAAACACCTTCTGTCACCAGTTAGTCAGTGCTTGTCCCACTTTCCTGAATTCAAGGAGCCACTGAACAGAGAACAACTTGTCATGGATCAGACAAGGCCATATCTGCAGGCCAGGCCCTCGGCTAGGAGACAAGAAGCAAACTGTTCTCAAAGGCAAAGTGCCGGCACACTCACTTCCTGCAGGGACGTGTGTGTCGCACGCCGGCAGGGTAGCCGGAGAAAGCCATTTGCCGCGACAGCTTTTGGAGGCTTTGGTTGAAGACCTGGGGTCACCTAACGCATGGGGAGCTTTCTGCCTGACTGCAGGAACTGGAACTGTTAAGAGTTTGACGGAATCTGGGTGCCTGAAGAACTGTCTGAAGAGCAAGGATGGCAAAACCAGTTTCTCCCGGTGGATGAGATCACCTCACAGCTCACGTTGGAACTGTTTGCAGACAGCCCTCGTACCTGGCTTCGGCTCCTCTTCTGAGTAGCATCAAGGGTAGAATAATGATAGAAATTCTCTGTCAAAAGGGAAAAGGAAACATTTCTGCAGTTAAAGTTTATATTGAGGCAGTATTTGTGTAATCCCCCCAAGGACCCTATGAGGTAGGACAGTTTCCCTCATTTCGCAGATGAGCTAAGGAACCTCAGAGTCTGTAAGAAACTTGCCCAAGATCAAGCAGCTGGTAAAAGTCAGGGCTGGGATTTGAACCCTGAGGTCTAGGTCAGCACTCTTGATTACCCCCACACCCCACTTTCTAATTGCAGCACAGCCTCTTCCATCTCACAGTTACCTAATCACTCGCCATCTCCCTCAGGGAGCTGAGGAAGGAAATTCAGCGTCTCTGCCCACCACCCACCCACCCACAACACCACTTTCTTCCCATAGGACATCGTTTGCCTCAGAAAACTAGGGGAGCTGGCTGAGGCTGGAGAGGCTAAAGAACTTGCCAAAAGCCACGGAACTGCTCAAACTGATGGTTTGGCTCCAAGGCCCATACTCTCAACCGTTTCTGCTAAGCAAGAGATAAAAATAGGGCCTAACATTTTATTTATTTATTTATTTTCGTTTTAGTGACCAAAGTGTCCTCACTGTGCTCAGTTTAATGTCTGCCCTCAACAAACAGCTAGCGTAGTCACTAGTACTAAATATCAAAGGACACAGAATCGTTGTCTGAGCATGATTGGGTTCTTCCCATCTTCTCTCTTTGCTGCAGCATGTCCTTTCTCAGGGCCGTCTCTGTGTTCCTGCTTTAGTCTTGTATTTTACACATACTCAGAGGCCTAAGTGAGGACTGTGCCTTGAGTTGTCTGTTTTGGGCGTGCACCGTCTTCACCGAGCACACCCAGCAGCCCGCCCTGAAGGGGCGGAGGCCATCTGTACCTGTAATCCAGAACACCTGCCCGTGTTGCTTGCACCAGGGTTTGACCTCTGACCCTGCCATAAACTGGGCTGAGCCAATCAGATTCTCTCTTTCTCTCCCTCCAGAGTTCAGAATCGGAATCTGAGGCAGTGGGATAAAGATAGTGACTGGAGTCAGCTCCTGGGTAAATCAAAGCCACCTTTAACCAAGAACTATGGTGGCATAGAGAAGCTTCCACTCTGCTTGGAAGGTAGGCCCGTGGAAAGACAAAGGAGAAGAGAACAGATGTGGAAAATGTAGAAAAGAGAGGCTACAAGATTCCATTAAAGGTGAGGGAGCAGCTTCAGTCCTCAAAGTTCAATTCCAGTTTAGGGGTGGCCTGCCTACACTTTGTTTTCTGTCCCTGGATTTCTGAGAGATTTCCTACAGTAAACGTTAATGAACTTGGTTTTTGTTTGAGTGGACTTCTATTCCTTGACGTATACCTGGCAGTATTCCTCTCCTGCAGAGTAAACGCCTTGAGCTTTGTGATAGCTCTTTTACAGGCTCTTAGCGCTTGAAGTTGGAAGGGTTAGGAATCTATAGATACTTGGGGATCCCTAAAACTTCCAGGGATCTGCAAAGTCAAAACTGTCTTCATAATAATACTAAACATGTTGTTACAAAATCGTGAATGGGTTAAATATTTATTCCAAGTGTAAAATAAATCAGTGGACTTTAATGTGACAGAGTATGTAAAGTTTATTTGTGTGGTTTGGGATTTCACATTGCCACTAACCTTTAAGAAACTACCACTTGTTGATCGTCGGTATAATATCAAAGAAGAATATCCACAATTATCTGCAAAGGCTATTAAAATACTCCTCCCTTTTCTAACTACATGACTTGTGAGGCTGGATTTTTTCAGCACTTCAGTCAAAACAACATATTGCAACAGATGGAATGCAGAAGGAGATATGAGAATCCAGTTGTCTTCTAGTAAGCCTAATATTAAAGAGACTTGCAAAAATGTAAAGCAATGCTGCAAATTAATCTCATAAATGCTATTCATACTAACATGTAATAGGTTTATTGTTTTAAATGAATTAACAAATACTTAAACAATATCTCTTTTTTTTTTTTCATTTTAAATGTGATAAATGTTGATAGACTTTGGGCTTCTCAATACTTCTTAAGAGTGTAAAGAGGTCCTGAGACCACCAGTCTAGCCCAGCCACACACACGGCTGCAGCCGTCCTGAAAATGTCCATGCAGCTTCACGTCAGTCTTCTCCGAGTACCGGAAGCGTGTTGATTTTCCAGGCCTGCTGTTCCATAGATTGACCTAAAGCCTGCCTCCTTAGAACCGTCACCTGTTGGCCCCAACTCTGTCCTAAGCCATCATGCAAATTAATGTCCTTTAGACGTCTTCATATACTCAAAAGCAGGCATTTACCCTCCCTTTTTTCAGCAGGGTTGCCCAGCATCTCCAGCCATGGCTCCTCTGGCTTTTTAGTGAATCTTGCATCATCCCATTTGTTTTTCTTGT
>JAQZBX010051636.1:0-19334 GCA_029593785.1 Cabassous unicinctus | reverse complement strand
CCACACAGGAGGGGGCACATGTGCTGTGGGATGAAGATAAAACAAATTACCCAAAGCACTTGCACATGGGATGTTTTCAATTCATTGTAGCTGCCGCCGCTATCTCCTAGGAGGCAGTAGAGCTCGGCAAGTAAGAGCACGGACCCTGACGTTAGACCGCCTGGGTGGAAATCCCGCCTTCACCACCTGGGATCCTGGGCAAATTACTCAATCTCTCTGTACCTCAGTTTCCCCAGCTATACAAAGGGGGTGGTGACAATACCTAGCTCATGGGATTGCTGGGGATGAACTCAGTTAATATATGTAAAGAACATATGGGAAACACTTAAGACAGTTCCTAGCTCATAGGGAGGCATATAAAGCGTTAGCTCTCTCTCTATATATATATCTTAGGTTAAATGAGAGTTAATTAAATAACTAAATAAATCGTGTTAAATCATTTGTCTGAGGATAAGATGAAATCACATATGGAAAGTTCTTGAGATTATATAGGTAATGCTTGGTACACAGTGAGTGCTCAATAGATATTTGTGCTGATTAATGATATTGTTATAAATAATTAACTATCAATCATGACTCCTAAACAGAAGTGAGCAGGAGAGCATGGGAGTTGGCCTGGCACATCCCTGCTCGTGGGAAACTCAGCAGCCTGCCTCTGAAAAGTGGTGGGGGTCTCCCGAGGGCCTCCAGTGGGTCTCTGCACCGACAGGCACTCCACAAAGGTTTCTGATTGAAAGCCAGAAACAGTCTAGCGAAAACAAGCAGGTTAAAGAAAAAAAAGTCAAATTTTCTTCCCATTCCCCCAGAGATGAGAAGGCTAAAGGAGGGCATGAAAACTGCTTCCGAGAATATGAAGGGCTCTTAAGGACCAAAGATGAGTGCTTTGTTTTCAGGTCCAGGAAAGACTGAACGAGAGGAGAGGGACAGTCGTGACCACTAGAGGCGCAGAGATTATGATTAGAATTCAGGAAGGACTTTCTAGTCCAAGCCCTGGTGCTCTGGGCTGCGGCTCTCGCCCTCCACACACACTTCCATCTTCACCAAGACTCTGAGTAACGATGACAAGTTAGCACTGATGAGCACCTGGCAAAAGGACGGGCGGGGAAGCTGACACCCTTGTCTGCACTGATTGGCATCTGAAGGGTCCACTGACTCCTGGACAAGAGCAAGGGATCGTTTGAGTGGCATCCAAGCCCCGGTGGAAGACAGGGATGTGGAAGCAATTTCCCGTACTCACACCACGGAGGTTATTCTAAGAACTTACACAAGAGGGATTGGCCATGGAAAGGTTTTGAGACAGAAGGACCCTTTATTTTAAACAGTTTGAGGAGTTTTGGTGCAACAAAGCATGCTTAAACTTACCCCAAGGAGATATCCCGGGGGGCAGAAAAGAAAGTATCTTCTGTTCAAATTTCATAGGCGTCATATTTTAAGAAATCTTGGCCAGTCTCGCTCAGGTGGAAAAATTCTCCCAGAGGAACGTTTCAGACACAGCTTTCATATTAAGTACTTATTTTTACATAGGTGATAAAAGTTTCTAAGACCATATATCTGGGTTTTCTTTTCTTTTCACTTACTTTTGAGGTCAGTTTGGGCACTTTCATTGTAGGAGATGGATTTCTAGGAATGGAAAGCCACTGCGTAACTCTGTGGTTGGCTTGCAAAGGCTTTCATCCAGAAATCAATTTGGTTATAAGTCAGGGGTGGCCTGGAATCAAATGCTGGCGAGGGATGCTTGGGCACGGTGGCTGGGCCCAGTGCCTGGGAGTATTTAAGAATAAAGAGAGCAAACACCATGGGTGCTGACGGAACATACACACCCATTCATCGCCTGAGGACGGGGGGCTGAGCCTGGTGCTCTTTCAGTTCAAATCTCAGGTTTATGTTTTTTCCTCACACAATGGAAATTTGAAAGAAGATGCTGAAATAAATCCATCATATCCCCATGACCACCACGTGAGCATCTTGGTGAATTTCCTTGCAATATTTTTCTCCAGCTGAATAAAACATGTTCACATCCTTTCCATACCAGAGGATCTTTAGAGGTTCCACATCTGTGGGTTTTTGACGTACTCAATTTGCGATTTAATAGAATTCTCCCCGTGTTTAATAACCCTCCTAATAATCACAGAGTTAGAATAATGCATTTTTCTCTAACTGCCTCAGAAACTTTCAAAAGACTGCCTTGAACAGGAAGTAAGAGAGAGCTTGAGTGGTTTAAATATGGCAGACTAGAAAGGAAAGGGGAAGAAAGAATTAGAAATACAAATAAGAAAGGAAGCAGGGAAGCAAGGCAGGGGACAGAAAGCTGGGAGAAGGGAAAGAAAAACTGATTTGGGTCAGAGGATGCTCAAAAATGGCAGCTCAACAGCCGGCTGGCTGGCTCCTGGTGGGTGTGGTCACTGGTGGGGAAGGGGGAGTGGCAGCAATCAGAATAGGGACCCTGGGGACAGGTCAAAAACGTTAAGAGAAGCTGACCAAAGCGAAGGTGGAGACAGCCCAGGGGCCAGCAGGCAACTGCCCAAGACACTGGCCACAGGCCACTGGCCACACGTGGCCACCAAGGTGGAGGAAGGGAGCCCCTCCGAATGGCTAAGCCAATGTCCCCACCAGGCACCTGGGCTTGACACATACCCAAGAATCTGCGGGCAGAGAGACAACAAAAGCCATTTTTCATGCAAGAGGAGCTGGACATCAGGGAAAATCAGAGCCCCTTTGTATGACATGCCAAACTGCTGAAGCGAGAAAACGTCTCGGGCGAGGGCTCAGATGCGAGCCGGGAACAGCGTGCTGGCCCCGGGGGACCCGGGCGTCAATGTGGGCTTGTTGTCGGGGCTTTTCAGCGCAAGGGCCGGAAGCGCCGGGGTCTCCTCCCCCCGCCGCCCACCAGTGATGAGCTGGTGACACAGCCTTGGCCGGAGTGTCCGGCCCCTGGAAGGGAGCCTGGCTGTCCTGAGATGTCCTCGGGGAGTCTCCAGGGATCCGTGCCTTTTCGCTGCTTGCGCTTTGGTCTTTTTGAAGGGGCAGTGGGATCCCTGGGTGAAAAGAGCCCAAGACTCCCTTTTCCTGGGGCGCGTCCTCACTCTGGGGCCCCTCCCTGTGTCCCACACGTGGTACATTTTGGGAGAGCAAATGAGAATAACTACCCTTCATCAAACACTGTATTCCAGCCCCAAGCTTAGCACTTACACGTCATATCGCAACTCCTCCCAGCAAATCTGCAGAGGAGGTGCCGCTAACAACCCCATTTTACAGAGAAAGCAACTGATGCTCAAAGAAGGTGAAACACTGGCCTGAGGGCCCACAGCTAGAGGGAGGCAGGGCCTGGATTCAACCCCGACTCCCTCTGGGTCCTGTCCCCTCAACTCTACCACCACGCACACCCCAGACACCCAGCATAATTGCTGCCCTCATCAGATGCTCCCAGATCCTTGACAGTACTTTCTAATGGGTCCTCCCGAACACCCTATGAGAAGGGTATTGCTAGAGCGCCCAGGGGAGCCCCTAACATCCAGGTGTGTCCCCCTGCACTTTCCCACTGCTGGTTGCCCAGGCCTTCACAACCAGACAGTAAGTCCCCTGAGGGTTTTCTGTCACCACAATGCCCAGCACATGCCAGGCATTCAGCAGGTGCTCAATAAATGCTGAACAATGACGGAGTTTCACATAACGCTGCTCTCTAAGGCAGTCTTGGGCCTGGGGGTGTAGGGATTGTGGTGGTCACTTTGGACAAAAACAAAACAAGAGGTGAGGGCTGGTTTCAGCACCTGTGCTCCCCACGCCAGCTGCCAATTTCCGCGCAATCCCTCAAGCCCCTCCTACCCTTCCTCCAGCAGCAGCGTCCTCCTGCCCACTCATCCTCTAATCAAAGTCTTCTCTTGGGGTAGAATGGGACACCCAGGATTGGCCAGACAATCTGTGGGGTCCCGTGCAAAATGAAAACGCGGAGCCTCTTGTTCAAAACGGGAATTTCAAGACGGCGACGGCAGAGCTCTAGGCTGACCGCACAGGCCGCATGCCTGCACAGCTGCCCTGGGGACAGCAGTCATTTCACATCCTTTTGTCCAGGATCTATTACCGGGGCCTGGGCTTTTCTAGAGCAGTTCTGATTTAAAATCTTCTGGATTCCCCACCCCCGCAAAGCCCTATGATGCCAACATTTCACGATTGCAGTATTGCCTCTTATATTTATATCAACAATAACAATCTCTCACCACATTTCTTATCTAGAGTTTTGGTTCAGAAAATGTGGTGGCCACTGTGCCATTTGTACCGTGGGGGGAGCCCAAGGCACTGGGGTTAGACGTTTCCAGCCTGACAGCTCACCACGAGGGGGAAGCTGCTTCCACATCCACACCTCCAGGCCAGCCCGGCCTCAGCCCATGGAGCCAGGGGCCCCCGGCCCTGTACATGGAGCCCTGTACACGCAGCCCCTCTGAGGCCGGCTCTCCTCTCCCCGACCCCAACCACTCTTCCTTGTGCTCTGGGAATGGCTGCATTGCCTGGGGCCTCAGGCTGAGCTAGGGGGCATCTTCCAGGGTTCCTACTTCTCTCACAGCAACTCCACCACCCATCCAGTCAATCACCTGGACCTCTTAAAGTCTTGGGAATCCATCTGTCCTTCTTGAACATCCAACAGCTACCAGCCTCCCCCACACCACTGCCTCAGCTCAGACCCTTGCCACTGCTCTCCAGGACAACTGCAATGGCCTCCTGGGGTGGGGGTGGGGTCTCCTGGTTCCAACCTGTCTGCCCCATCAGAGGCTGTCCATTGCATTTAGGATCAAATCATCTTTTAAGCTTGGACCTTTATGACCTGGTCCAGCTCCTCTTACTGGCACATTGTCAGCACCTCCCCACTACCACGTCCCAAACTATTAGGTGCACCTTCAGTCCAGCAGGTTCCCCAAATCACAGCTCCACCATCACAGCAGGTACCATCCTAAGAGCTCGTCACGCACAATCTTGTTTCATCTCTGAGACAACTCTATGAGGTGGCAGAACTATCACTACATCCCATTTTACAGATGAGAAGACTGAGGCTGGAGAGGTTAAGGAATTTGCCCAAAGGCACAGGGTTGATGTAGGACAAAGCCAGGATTTGAAGGTCCGTGTCCTATTTAAGTGTGACACTGGCTCAGTTCAGATGTCACCTTCTCTGACTCCCTTCTGGACAGCGAAGCTCCTGGTGGGAGAGAAGGTCAGAGACGTGGAGTGGGGGAGATCCCTGGGGCTTCGGAGACCAGGGGAAGGAGCCTGAACTTATCACAAGTGCAATGTGGCCTCACAGAAGGGTTCTGAGCTGGGGAATGATGCAATCAGAACAATACCTTTAAAAGATCTTTGCAG
This sequence comes from Cabassous unicinctus, assembly GCA_029593785.1. Classification (NCBI taxonomy): domain Eukaryota; kingdom Metazoa; phylum Chordata; class Mammalia; order Cingulata; family Chlamyphoridae; genus Cabassous; species Cabassous unicinctus. Next base: position 13,985 of record JAQZBX010051636.1, on the reverse strand, counting down.
CTACACGTGGAGATGGCTGACACAGGGGGCAGGAGAGAAGACAGACCTGTCAGGACACTTCCGCAGGCATCCAGGTGGGAGAAGGTGGAGGCACGGAGCAAGGTGGGAGCAGCAGAGGTGAGAAGTGGAGGGAAAGCTGGGGGTATGTTCTAGGTGGAGCCGACAGGGCCCTGGTGAGGGGAGTAAGGAATCCAGAAGGGGATGTCACAGAAAAGAGACTTTTATCTTGTCTCTGCAGCATCCAGCACTGTGCTCGGCTCAAAACAGGCTACCCGTGCGGGTCGGATAGATGAACTAACGACTGCGTGGGTGGGAGAGGGGAATGGGGCTGCTTCTCCTGAACTCAGACCACGCTAGCCAGCAGCAGCCCCTCTGACATATGTGCTGCTCCTCACAAGGTATCAGAGCAAACAAAGCTTTAAAATAAAAATCCAAACGGCCAAAGCCAACAGTGTTTCCAAGAAAACGAGCCTGAGGTCACTGTCCCCTCTGAGGGCCCCTGCGGCAGCTTTCCATAGCACTTCCCCAACACCTCCTCAGGGGACATCCCCACAGCCCTGGGAGAGAGCGTGAGGTAGGCTGCAGGCAGGGCGGCAGGCAGGGCGATGGGGGGTGGAAGGAGGATGGAGGGAAGACGCAGAGATGAACACTGGCGCAATGCTCCGCACCCAGCTGGTGCTCGGTAAGCGTAGGGGACGAAGGGATTGTGCCACGACGCCTCCCGGTAACCCTGGCACCAGTGGAGCCCCCCACAGGCTCAGTCTTTCTGTTACTTGGGTATCAATACCGTATTCACCAACCAGCCCCTGCCCCCACGGCTTTCTGAGGTTCCCCGGCTCCTCTCTGTCCTCTGGGGACCAGTGTCACCCACGGGGGCATTCGGCAAACGCACTGAGCCAGAATATGGGACGAGGGGACCACACTGCCTGGGCGCTGCCGTCACCACCCTGGGCACTGCCTTCCTATTCCGCTCCTAGTTGCGCACCCTCGAGGCTCTGGTTTTATGGTTCACAGAAGCCAGTCAGCAGCTGCCCCCGGGAGGCAAGTAAAATAGCTTCATGCTCTCCACTGTCCCCAGTGTGGGGGTGGGGGCTCAGCTTCCTCCATTCCCAGACCTGGGAGGGCCATGATCAGGCCTCACTCAGTGTGGATGCAAAGTTTGGGTGGTTTATTTCTTCTGGGAAAACTTCCAAGTTTCAGGAAACATGGAAACGACACGTTCTGAACGTCTACAGCAGACCAGCAGGAGGCAAGGTGAGCTGGGGCGAGCCCCTGCCTCCCCGGGAGCCAGCAGGTGACAGAGACGCTGACAGCAGGTGAGCCGGGGAGACCTGGCAGCTTGTCATCCCTCGGTTTCTCCCAGGCTCTGGGGCCGGGCTGGAGTGAAGAAATTCCCTGGTCTCCCCACACTCTGCTTCAGAGACGAGGCAGCGGCAGAGGCTGGGGGGAAGGGGACGGAGACAGCATTCGGGAGTGCCTCTGCCTCACGGAATCGGCACGCAGGTAGGCACAACAGGGGTCGATGCTGTGGCCCGGCTTTCTGCAGTCCTTAGGGGTGGTGCAGGGGGAGGTGGTGGGGAGGGCGAGGGGCGAGAGCATGCCCACGAACAGCCCGAAGCTCTTGGAAGGTCTTACAAGTGCTCGAACAAGGAAGCCCTCTGTGCCTGGGGCTTGAGGGCTTGAGGAGCCCAAGGAAGGAGATCTGGGGGTGGCTTTAGGGAGGAGGTAGGCTTGACGGGTGGATGGGAACCTGCGGGATGGGTGGAAGTGGGGTTGAGGTGGAGAGGTACGATTGTTTAGGGGAAGCAAACCCACCAGAGGACGCCTGGGACTCAAGGTATATCCAGCACCCCACAGGGTGGCTTCCCCACTCCCATTAGGTCTTCAGGAAAGTGGGAGGGGGCGCAGGGAGAAGCCTGAGGCCAGGGTTGAGCAAGATCATGTGTGAAGTCACCCTCTGCGCTGTACCCCAGCCAGCAGGGAGTCAGGCTGCCAGGGGCGGATCGGTTGGCTTTGGAGAGACCCTAGAGCTTCACCCAAGCCTCTTCTGGATCCCAGCCCTGTCCCAGGGAGCCCTCAAAACGCAGAGGCAAAAATGTTCCGTCCCTGCCCAGGCGTCTGCCCAAAGCAGTTCTACTGTCGGTGTCCCTCAGTCCCCGTGAGCTGGAGGTCAGCAGCTGAGTCTCTGGTCTGGCGCCAACTCTTGGGCCACGCAGGGCCAATCCTCGAAGTTTCATCCTAACAAGCACCTGCCTTTGAGGGGGCACCTACTCTGTAGGGCTGTGCTGGGTTCTTGCACATTCCTCACTACCTCATTTCCAGGTGCACGAGAGACAAGGTTAACAAGAGGTTAGGTAACCTGCCCAAAGCTACACAGTTACCACTCAGGTCATCTACCCCCAAAACTTGGCCTCTTTCCTCTACCCCATGCTGCCTTTTCAACAGAGTCCACTTTAATTTGAAAGAATGTCCATTTTATAAGGAAATGTGGAATACATTTTCCCCAGGTTTCTGTATCAGGAAGAGCTGGGCTCCTCAAGGGCAGTAATTTCCTTTTATGACATGCAAGCTGTGAAACTTACATTTGATCATGGTCTCCTCTTTGTCCTGGCCCCCAGGAAGCTCAGAACCAAATTTATGATCCACCTCTAGCAAGCCGACCGGCCTTTGCAGCAGGCTGTTTTTACACTACACTGACGCAAATGTTATCTTATTTTCCTACTTTTATTTTCACTTCCACCCCAGTCCCTTATCTATTCTATTATTCATCTTGCCTCTTTCTTCCTTTCTTTCTGCTTTTGTTGGAGAAGGAAGAACTAAACAGAGTCAAATCCTGTGATGTAATTTTTGTAGCTTTGAAAAGGTTTTCTTAGGAAGACATTCATAGGTTAGACAAAAATATTCTTCATCTGGTCCCATGTCCTGACATGTAGTTCAGAAGAGGTCTCAGGTGGATGTGCCCAGGGAGCCAAGGGGCAAGATGACCTGGAATTGGGGGATCCAATCCCTAGGGGTTGGAACCAGTTTGCTCTCTTTTTGCAGCTGTTCCCAGGAGAGCCAGCCCAGGGGCACACGCCTGGGAGAGCATCCTTGTTGAGGAAGGGGCTGTACGGAGGCAAGGGGCTTCTGTGTGTGCACCCACAGGTTAGCTGTGATGTAGGTGATGGGTGGTGACGGGAAGACCAGAAGCGAGTGGCTTTGCTTCATCTTTCGGCACTGATTGCTGCCTGCTCTGTAGCTATGGTGGTATCTCGTTGTCCAACCTTAGCCCCGGTGCCAGCCAGAGGGTGCTGTATACCTCTGCTCCCGGCTCTGTTACTAACGAGCCGTGTGACCTTGGGTAAGTCACTTTGCCTCTCTGGCCTTGAGTTTCCTTGGCTTGCAAAGTATAAGATTGAGCTGCATCAGCAGTTCTTGCCCCAGAGACACGCTGGAGCGAGGCGGGCAGAGCTGAGTGGGTCACCCGCGATTCATTGCTATTAGTACAGTCATGTGGCTGGGCACCATGTCCCCCTCCAGCCACCCAGGACGGACGCCAGGCCATCCTATCAATAGGGACCCTCCCCACCCCCCACTTGTATCCCATGTGCCTTCTTGGAGGGGAGAGGAAGGAGTGGAGCTCCTACCAGCTACCAGGAATCAGCTCTGCTTCTGCTTACCTACCCGATGCTTCCCTAGAGCAGGGGTCCTCCACGGGGGCAATTTTGCCCCCCAGGGGTCACTTGGCATACTTCTGTACAACATTTCTGGTTGTCGCAACTCAGGGTGGGGGTGCTACTGGCATCCAACAGGTCGAGGCCAGGGATGCAGCTTAATGCCTACAAGGCACAGACCAGCCCCACCCCCACCCCAACAAAGAATGATCCGGCCCCAAATGTCACTAGGGGTGAGGATGAGACACCCTGATCTGTCGTGAGGGGCAGCTGGTGAGCCCAGAGCACTTGGGGTGAGGATGAATCATAGTGCTCCTGAGTTATGCTCTACAGTACCTTTCAGCACTATTTCTGGCTGTTGGAGGTACTGGGCAGCAGTGTCAAAATCTGGGAACCCAAGTGGGTACATGTTTGATTCTCTTTCCCAGTGCTGCTCCTTCCTCTGGCTTCCCCATTTGGAAACGGCACCACCACCTAGCCAGCGGCCATTGCCAAAAATCTGGGCCGTCGTCCTGGCTTCCTTACACCCCTGCCTGCCATCCTTCTCCCATCTCTGTAGCTGCCACTTTGGTCGCAGGTCTCCAGCATGGCAGCCTGCAACCATGTCGCCACTGGTCCCTGCTGGCCTTCCTGCCTCCCAGAAGCTCCGTTATCTAAATGGAGCCAGAAGATCATCTAAAAACACTGATCAGATCACTTTACCCCCCCACACCCGCCCAAACCTTCGAGCAGCTCTGATCCCTTGTAAAGCAAAGTGAGCTCCTGACCCTGACCCAACAGGCTCCCCCACCACGATGGAGCCCCACACGCCCTCCGACATCCTCTATGCTCCTCCCCATCCTTTCCAGGTTCCTTCCTGCCTCAGGGCCTCAACTTGCCTTTCCCTCTCCTGGAAGGTCTTCCCCCAGCTCCTTGTCGCGCAGATTTTGATTTAAACCTCACAGCTCTCTACACTCCCCTGGACGGCAAGCAGCCCTCCCCAGCCTCTCCCAGCACAGCCCCCTGCTCAGCTTCCAGCACAGCACCCACCAGCACCCGGGAGTGTGATGGGGCCATCAGTACAGTTCCCAGGGTGGGGTCCACGAAGACCCCAGCTTGTCCCCACTAGGTCAGCTGGCTCCAGTTAAAAGGGGCAGGCGCATAAAGAATGGGGGGGCGGGGAGAGACAAGACAGAGAGGGCACTCAAGGAAGATGGGCATGGGAAGGGCCACCAGGGACCCTTCCTGGCTGGGGGAAGAGGGCGAGCACCTGTTCCAAAGCAGGGCCAGGAAGGGAGAACACCCCCTTACCCAAATCCGTGGGGTTCAAATAAAGGACTAGCTCTGGCTGGTGGAAAGCCGAGAAGGTCTGTTTAGCCTCAGCCACTTGGGAGCATTCGCCGTCTTCAGCCTCATTTTCTGCTCCTATCTATAAAAGGCAGGTAATAAATATTTACCTTGACGTGTTGGTGGCAATCACGTGAACTCACATCAGTTCTGCGTTGAGGTCTTCAATAAGTGATGGCAGCTACTGTTAACACTAGGGGGCCAAGGAGGGCTGGTGGGTGAGGCCTCTAGACCGCAGAGCTGGGGGGCTAGGGGTAGGAGCCTGAGGGTTATCACCAGACAGGACAAAAGCAAACACAAGCCGGGAGGGTTCCTGGCCCAGTTGTTTGGATCACAATCTCATGGCCCCAAGATGTGTTGTTGAAGGCAGTGTGGTCCGAAGTGTGGTTTAAGGGAGAGCTTTGCAGCTGACCTGCAGTGACAGGGTCCCAGTGGTGCTGGGACAGCCAGCCCCCCACCCCACCCCCAGCTGGGGCAGTCACTGCTGGCTGTCCTTCCTTCCGCCAATGTGCAGCATCACTATCTTTTCTCTCTGTGTGCCATGGTGTGACTAGCGGCTGGGAATGCTGCTGTGAGGGAGGCTGGCCAAGCGAGCAAGGCCAGCGTGACTGAGGCAAAGGACCCTCTCACTCTAAGGTTCCAGAACCTTCTCTGTACCTTCCCATCAGGGCCCAGCACAGAGCTAGGCCCAGGGCCACAAATGGCATCCAGGCTGGCAGCTCAAGGCTTTGACAGAGCCCTGCGAGTGTGCCGGGGGCAGCAATATCTGTAAATGACCCGGGACCACGGGAGGGGGTGGGCTGCTGAGGCTGAGCTCTGCCGGGACTGTTTGTTCCAGGGCCTGAGATCCCCTGAAGCCTGCACAAGGACCTGGTCTCCTGTGGGCCTGGCCGCTGGCGGCCCCAGAGAGCACTCGGGAACGAGTGGTGGGTGTAGCGGCTTGGGCATATGGCCGCCAGCTGCCGGCCTCTGGGCCTACTGCCCCATCGCCTTCCGTGCGCACACCGGGGTCTTCTGTCCCTGTCATGTTTGTGTACAGTCTGCACCCTACCTAATCCCAACATGCATTTGAGGTTGAACAAAAGTCCACAAAGGTTTTTCCTATGTCCTGGCCTTAAGCTGGGTGCCACCAAAAATGCAAAGAAAGAATGAGGTGGGGTGTCAGGGAGTGGTGGGGAGAAGCCTATGTCTGCTGATGGTGGGGAAAGGCCAGTCCAGAGCCCAGTGGCAGGGAGGGGGCAGCGAGAGAGAGTGTATTACGCAATCTGTGCATCAGTTATACGTTCTCAATGCCTTTATGCAGCCGCCAGCCCAGCCTCAGAGCTGGGCTCCGCTGGGTAGTCAAGTACTTGGTTCTATTTTTAATGGCAACCTAGAAGCTATTTGGGGAGGGGCAGGATGACTCGGTGGGAAGAGCTTTGCAGTGAGATTGAGGTTCAAATCTGGCCCTGCTGCCTCCTACCTGGGTGCCTCCAGGCAAGCCCCTTACCCTCTCCAAGCCTAGTTCCCTTCATCTGCACCCTCGCAGGGCTGCTGTGAGCTTGTCGTGCGGGAGATGCAAAGGCTCTGAGCACTTGTGCATTTTGACATTTGTCAAGTAGAAGGGAGGCCCTGCTTTTGGGAAGCAGAAAGAGGCCGAGGCCATCTCGGCCCTGGTGAGACCAGACACATTATTCTGTGCGCAGCCCTGACAGATTGCGCTGGCGCCTTAGATACACAGAGGGGCTGGGCTCTCCCTGCCTGGCGGCACCGGTTTGTGGGAAACAAGCAAGAAACAGAATCTGCTGTCTGTGAGTTGCCGGCAAACACCTGAGAGTCCTGCCGTGACATGTTGGCGTTTTATTTGCTGTCTGCTGCAGTATTACTTCAGTTTCAGCTCTGAGGTTTGACCTTTAATTTTTTTTTTTTTCCATTTTGGTATGGATGTGATGCTTTAGGGTACTCTGCTAGAGAACAGGTGGAAAAATGCATTTTACACTCAAAAGCCAACATGGAAGTGACTCCCTCTCTCCACGCTCCCTATGCACCCCTGGGGGTCATGTTCGGCTGAGAGCTTGGCCCTGGCCATGTGCTGGCAGGTGGAGGCATCAGAGGAGGTGTCAAAGGACTGCCTCTGTGGTGTGCTCTTAGAGATAAGCTGGCAGTTCCCACCCAGGCCGAGGGACTGTCAAGATGCTCCTAGCCATGACAAGGAATCTTGAACCAGCTCTCCCAGCCTGGCGTCCCACAAGGATGCCCCAACCCTCCGGATATGGCCTGGCTTGGCCCTCAGCTTTGAGCTTTAGGAGACGACAGAGGCAGCCCAATTCTTACAGCAAAGTTCCCCAGATGGCAATCCTCCCCTCCCTCTGCCAGCGGAGCCAGCTGCCCAGATCAGCTTGGGGCTCTCTTGATGGACGCCAAGTGCAAGCGGCTCGAGGCAGCTGGCAAGATGCTAAGTGCAGCATCAATCCTAATTAGGATGAGGAATTAATAAAGGAGGCTTCCCAGCCACTCTGCCGGGGCCGGGCTGGCCAGCATGGAGGAATTCGCTCCAACTTCAAAACCGTCAGGCCTGGGGTCCAGGCGAGCCTTCAGGTGGTGACAGTGCCGTGGCTCAGATGGTGTCCAGCGGAGCTGGCAAGATAGTACCCCGGACACTGCAGCCCCTGCTCTGTTCGACTCAGGTGCGGTGGCAGGTAGTGACGTGGGTACATGCGCCAGATGAGAGGAGGAGGTGTTCATGAGCTGAGCAACTGCACACCAAAGCCGGTGTTTTTCAAAAGAGCGGAGGAGGGCGTGATCGTGGGCTCCCCGGCCCTTTACGTGGCTGTTTCCCCAACATTCCTGCTGCTTGAAGACTCCCCTCAACCCTGGAACTAAGCCCCAAATAGCAAGGGGCATGCCAGTCCTGTTTGGGAGAGCATGGGGTGGGGGCAGGAGTGTGCGGGGTTCCAGATGAGCACAGGCGTGGACTGCGGGGGACAGAGAGGGCAAACGCGGCCCCCGCAAGCCCATTCAGCTTCACAAAAGCTTCCTTTTAGAAATATCCGGATGCGGCCAGAAAAGGACCATCTTTTTAAGAGCTCCCTACCAATTTCCACCGGGACCCATCCACGCTGAGCTCTTTGCAGGGCGGCGGTAACTGCAAGAAGGAAGGCTAGGAGGGTAGAGGCAAACTTCCTTCCCAACTGGGCAGCGGAGCTACCCCGCCCAGGGCACGGAGAGAGGATGAGGAAACTGCCCAAGGATTTTTGCAAAACCAAAGAAACGCTCGGCCACCTCCTCGCCCCCCGCCCCCCATTCCCAGCCCTAATCTGAAACAGGAGCAAGCAGGGGACCAGTTCACAACCTGGGCGGGACCCGGGGCCCCTGCACTGCCACCTGTTAGTTCCGCAGCTGGGCCTGAAGTCGGGCGCATTTGGCGTTGGAAGATTTCGGGCCCCTCCGTCGGAGGGAGCCTCCCCGCAAGCTCCCGGGAGAACCCAGCCCGGGTCCGTGGAGACATTCCAGCCTCACGGCACCTACTACTCGGCGTCCACGCGCATCTGGGGGTCACAACGCCCCGGCGGGATGACCACGCCCCTCCCAGGCCGCTCCGGGTCCGCGGGTCGCCCCTGCGCACCCAGGTCCTCGGCCGAAGTCTCCCGCAGCCTCCCTTCCGAGGGGCGGGGACGCAAGGCTCGCGGCTCCAGTCGGGGACACAGGGGGAGACTCGGCGTCGCTCCCCTCTCCTCCCCACCGCAGGGAGGAGCGGGCCGGTGGCCCCGCAGAAGAGGAGGTGGCAGAGAGGGTCTCAGTGGGGATCTGGCGCGGGCGACCCGGCTCCCCCAGACCCGTTGGCAGCCCAGCCCCCACCCTCACCCCTCGGCCGGCGGCTGGAGCCAGCGCGGAGCGGCCCCGGCGCTCCCCGCCCCCGGCCGGCCCCGCCCCAGGATGGCCAGTTCCCATAGCAATCGCACAGACACCGGTTGCCAAGCAACCCCTCCCCCTCCTCCCTCCCCTCTCCTCCAGTCCGCTCCCCCCAACTCCAGCCTCCTCCTGCCCCCTCGCTAGCCTCCACTCCCCCCACCCCGGGGGGCGCCACCGCTGCCCCTCGGGATCGCTCCGGTCCGGCCCGCGCGCGCGCGCGTGAGAGTTTCTGTGTGTTTCATTGTGTCTGTGTGCGTGGGGGTGTGCGTGTGCGAGTGGAGAGTTGATGTGATCTGTGTGTTAGAGGAGGGCGCCCCGACCGGGAGGGCCCCCGAGGTGGTGCCCAGCTGGCCGCGAGGGCACCCGCCCGCCCGCTTCGGCTCCTTTGTGTCTCGCGCGCAGCGGGCGCCGCGCCCACCCGCTCCCCGGCCCGCGCCCCGGGCGGTGCGTGTGTCTGTGTTGGGGGGTGGGGTGGGGTGGGGGCGGCCGTACCTTCGATGCAGCACACCCGCCACAGCCCCGAGTGGGTGAGGTCGCCGCGGGCGCGGCGGGGCGGGGGCCCGTCGTCCATGGTCAGGTTGGTGCCGTTGCAGATGTGCGCGCTGGAGTAGAGCCAGTAGTCGGTGCCGATGGCGATGGCCATGAGCGAGAAGGCGGCGAAGGCTCCGGCCGTGGTCAGCAGCATCTGCAGCCCGCGGTCGCATCGCACCATGGTGGGCGCCTCATAGTCCGCCGCCCGCCGGCCCGGCCCGCCGCGCCCGCTCGCCCTCCTCCCTCCGCGCGCCGCTCCGGGGGCGCCCGGGCTGGGGGGCCGCGGGCCGGGGGGCGGCGCCGCGCTGCGCGCTCAGTCCCCGCGCCCCGGGCGTGCCTGCGCTCCGGTCCCGCCGGGGCTCAAACTCCGCGGCGCGGCGGCGAGTGCGGGCTGCGCGGGCCGCCCGGCGGGCTGGCGGCGGCGGCGGCCGGGGGCTCCTCCCTCTCGGCCCGCCCTCCCCGCGCGGCCCGCGCCCTCTGCGCTCCGCCTGCCGCCGCGCTCCGGGCCCGCGCCCCGCGCCTCGGCGCCGCCCCTCGCGCCTCGCCCCGCGCCCCGGCTTCGCTTTCCGCGCCGCTCGCCTCCGCTCCGCTCCCCTCCGCTCCCCTCCGCTCCGCTCCCGCCCCAGCCCGGATTTTCTCTCCCCGCCCCCCCCGCGCTCGCGCGCGCTTCCTCTCCCAGGGTTCATTCACGTTAGTAGAGCGAAGGAAGCCGAGGGAATGGTTCCCCAGGAGGACCGAAGGGAAACCACTCTCCAGCCACGTCTCTTACCGAACCCGGGACAGCAGCCTCCCCCCAGACGGCCGGGGAGACTCGTTCACCTGCCGGGCGGGGCACGGCGGGGGTGGGGGCGGCCGGGTGTGTAGATATCGGTGCTTCTCCCGGGCGGTGAACGTCTAAGAGCGAGGTCGCTGTGTGAGTGCCCGGGTCAGGGTTCCAGAGAGCCAGATGGGGATCACAGCTGGGAGACCTTGGAGCCCAAGTCAGCCCCCCACCGCCAGCAGAAGGCAGCGGTTCTAGGTGGCCGCCCCCTCCCCCACCCAGGTGGCTCCCGCCCCAGCTTCCTGCCCCCACCAGCTCCTGCAGACCCACTGGCACTGGCTGGAAGGACTCGAACGGGGAGCTGGGGTCGAAGGGAGCTGTCAGCCTGTGGGCCTTTGGGTAGAACTGCTTTCGAAGGGGTGGCAGGGCAGTGCTGGAAGATGGAGCTCTCCTCCATTATTCCATTTGTGAGCCTATGTGACTGCCAGAGTCCGAGAAACACCCCAGTTGTATTACATTCAAACATCCCAGCCATCGGCAGTACCCCTCTTTCTCCCAGCTCCCTCCTCAACACCTTTATTTCTTTTTGCTCTTTCTCTCAAGCTTGGATGGCTTTCTCTCTCCTTTATTGTCATTCCCTGCCCCAAGCCCTGCTGGCTTCACTTAATTGCCTTTGGTCCTGGCATGATCCCAACCTGGATGCACTCCCTTCTCCTCCAGCCAATCCAGGCCCCTCCTCCTTCAAAACACAGCTCCAAACGCCTCTCCAGGATCTCCAGGAGGCCCTCAGGGACGGACACCTGGATGCCCACCCTTGGTTACTTCACACCCCTGATAGTTTGCGGTGGAATGCAGTGTCCCTGGGGGAGGCAGGAAATTGAAAGAAGCATATAGAGAACTGCTAGACGCAGCTTAAATTTTACCTCCTTTGTGGCACCTTCCCTGGTCTCCATTCCCCAGAGAGAATTAATTAATTACCCTGCACTGGAATCACTGTTCTGGCCCTCCCAGGAGGCTTGAGCCTTTCTCATATCTGACATACATGGTCAGCGCTTAAGGAATGTCTGCTGAATGAGAGGTGTTTCTTGTTCCCTGGAAAATTATAGTCTGGTTGAGGAAAATAGAACATATAAATAAAGGGGGGGGGGAACCCAAAAATTTGCAAGATAATACCCAAAGGCTGCATTAACTAGCATTTCTTGGCCCTTTCCCTCCTGCCTTTCGGATGTCTGTCTGATTAACTTCCCAAAGTCTCAGAGGACAAAGGTCATCACTTCTGTTTTACTTTTCCCCACCTGGCTGCCATCGCACCTCCTGGCCTGGGGCTTTGCACACAGCAAGTGCCCAATTAGTACCTGGGTAGACCAGAAGGTGTGAGGCACTGGCTAAAAACTGAGCCACCCACTCTGTCCCTAATAGCCACAAGATTAGATCCGGGTTCTTTCCTCAGGAGCATCCAGAAGAGCGGATCTCAACTTTTTTTTTTTCCAAATTAAATCTTAAACAAAAACCCCATGTAAATAAAGCAGTTGTCTCCCAGGTAGCCTTGTGGGTAAGGCTGGCCCTGCTGTGGCTGAATGGGTGAGTGGGGCCCACAGCATCCACTTGGGTGCCTCTCCCCCCCACACACACACCACCCTCTGCAGCCCTTGGAGCACCTCTGTGGACCTAGGCTTCCACGACGTGTGGTGTGAAAACCAACATCCCGAGCCAACAACTGGAGCCAACAACTGGAGCATCTCTCCACACCCCTGCACCTGCCTCCCCCATGCCATCAAATCCCCACCCCCCACCACCATCTGACTTGCAGCCTTCTCCAGGGGCTATGGGAAAAATAAATGAAAGTGAGATAAGTGCATCTGTCCTGCAGAGGGGGAGGGGAAGTAGCTCCCCCAGTCTCCTGTTAGGTGGGGGAGGTGAAACGTGGGCAGTGGAACCCTCCTCCCATCACGCTAGTGATCCTCATGTCAGTCCCAGGGGAGACAGAGGTGGCGCTGAGAACCGAAATCTTCCCCTCTCCGAGCTCCCAACCCTTCTGCTCCCAGAGGAGTGTGTGGGAGAGTCGAGCTCGCCTAGCAGGGACCAGGAGCTGGGAGGGAGTCGCCACCTCGTGCTGGTTCCAGGACCAACTAACAGTGATCTGGGACATGCAGAAACCCCCTGGGAGAATGACACCTCTCCCGCCCACCTTTAAGAATCATTTTGAGGGTCAACTAAGGCAGCCTTGCACAGTGGATGCATGTAAGGCCAGTGGGGGTGAGTGTAAATGCTCCCTTTTCTAGCTTTTTTGGAGACAGTGAGCCAGGCACTAGCTAGGGACATGTGTATTCCTTTCTCTCCTCATTCTCCTTACTAGCCCCTTTATGACGTGCCGGGAACCCAAGGCACGGAGAAACTGAGTCACTTCTCAAGGTCACATCTGGAAAGTTCAGATCCCAGCTCTGGGCCTGGTGACTTCAAGGACTTCAAGGTGTCAAGGACCTAAACAGCCTGTCATTTGTCAAGTGGCCCTTGGCTGTGTGTATACCTTGCTGGTATTCTTACCTGTTACGTGCACGGGACACCAGTGGGGTCTCTGGCCCTTTGCCTCCGTCTGTCGATACCCAGTCGGCAGCCGTGCTTGTTCCTGAGGTTGTGAGGGTGTGGAGTGTGGAGTCACATAAGGACTTGACTGCCAGCAAGGGAAGCTGGAGCAAACTCAAGGCTGTCTGAGACCATTCATAATGGCTGGGTGAACACAATTTAAATCTAGAAGTTTCTGCTCAGCTGGATTAGAGAAGTCTAAATGGCAGTATTTAACTGCTGCCCAAGGACCCTGGAGTTCCTTCCATGTGACACTCACAGCCCCGAGGGAGGGAGGCATGTGTCCTTCCCTTGCTTAGTAGAAGGCATGAGCACAGACTGCCCTTGTTCCGGAGTGGCTGGACACCTGGCGTCTTTCCCCCAGGGAGCCTCTTGGTATGGTTTTGCTGTTGGGGAAGTGTGCAAGTACTCACATATATCACTACCTCTCTGGACAGCTAAGAAGGTGGAGATATTTGACCATCCATCCGACCAGTCCTCCAAAACCATCTTTTTAAAATGCCACGTGGCTTCTTTCCCCTCCACTGGATTATTTGGGTAATTATCTTGATTCTTCACTTTACTTTGGCTGTGAAGACAAAGCCTTAATGAGCTCACAACCCTCCGACAATCCTGACTCCAGGATAAAGCAGTCAGGCGGTGGCTGTGGGAGAGGAATACAGTATTAGGTTGCTCACGCCGCGTAACGTGCACGTCAAAGCTTCAAAGCTGCCGAGGAGGCTGCATTTGCAGTCACGGGGAGAAGGCTAGGGGAACGCGGTCACTTTCTGTGGCGGCTCCGAAAGCCTTTATTAAAAGCTTTGTTTTTCCCCTTTGTCCTCCAGAAGTAATGACCTCTATATGGCAACTTTCTGTAATATCTCATTTCCAAACCCAAAGCAGATGGTTCTGGTGATTTCAGAAGGCTTAGTGGGAGGATTTGGGGAGCCTGGGGCTATCTCAGGTGAGTAGATATAAAGAGTGATTTTTGAGTTTCTACAGCAAAGGGTTGGGGGTGAGTCTCAGAAGGTTCCAGGGCATGGCTCAATGTGCAGCCTTATCTGCAACCCATCCCAGCTGCTCAGGATCCAAGAAGACTGCCTCCGGATCCTGGGCAACCCCCACCCCCACCCCCATCAAGTCATGCAGGCAGCGAGAATGACTCTTCCCTCCACCCCCACCCCCATTCGGTATTTCAGTAGGTTCCTTTGAGGGAGAGCACAGATCAGAAAATGCTACCTGGCTTTATGTATTCAAGTTTA
>JAQZBX010051635.1:0-19331 GCA_029593785.1 Cabassous unicinctus | reverse complement strand
AAAAAAAAAAAAAGGAATAAAAGAAGGGGAACCCCACTGTTGATATGAATGAGCAGGCGGGTCAGCAATTCTAGGTTATAGAGGCTGTAAGGACAGAAGGAAAAGTCATGTGGTCAGCAAGAATCATGCCTGTCTAAAGTAAAAAGCAAGACTATTAAGGGGGGAAAAAAGCCTCACATTTCTCTCAGAGCCAGGGTGTGACACAGAACTAGTCAATGTGGTCTCTTCTCAGTTTGTCTGGAACTTGGGATTTCACCATATTCAGGAGAGCAGAGCACAGCATGGGTCAGAGACACTGACTTTCTTAGGATATCTTTAGAATAAAGGGTAGGGAAAGGTTACCTACAAACTTTTATTCTCATCAAGGAATATTGGTTAACTGCTGCTCTACAAACTTATTTTAATAGTCAACTGGGTGCCTGAGTCTATTTAGAGGGATGGTGTATTTTTTTTCCTTTTTATCTCCTTCTATCTCTTACTTAAAAGTAGCACATGAAACATTATGCATAAGCAGATGAACTTAGAAAATCATATAAGCAACTCAAGACCCCCATTCCCTTTGAAGCCCTTGCTGAATATGAGTGGATTAGCCTCCAGAGACACAATGTACCCTTTGTTTGAGGGGTTTCAATGATGCTCTTCATTACCAGGGGCTTTGCAGGAATGGCCAAGAGGACTCTTGCAAGCAACTCTACAAGTCTAAATTGTTATATCAATGTTTGCCAAAAATTCTATTCTGGCTTTGGTTAGGAGGCAATTATTTTCCTTTGTCTTCCTTCTTAAGACTTTCAGATAAATAAAGACCTAGAAAGTTAGGTGAGAAGAGGCACAAAATGAGCAAAAGGGTTACTTTAGCTGCCAATGGAAGTCAATTCAAGTGTTGACTCTGGGCACACAGACAAAGTCCACACCAGGAGGTATATCCATTCCACTGTGCCCCATGTAGTAAGATCATATCTGAAGTCCTGTTTTCAATTCCTAGCATAAGGAACATGAGGAAGAAAAGGAAATTTGGGACTGTATTTTACAATTTCAGAAACTTCATTTTTTTCTATACTCTATAGAAACATGAAACTCTAAAGTCCTTCTCAGTAGATAAAAGAAAACAAAATCAGATCTTGGTATACGAACATAGCCAAAGTTTACCCAATGTCACTTTACTATTAAGAAATTAAAATGGTCCTTAGGACCTGATGGGTGTAAAATTGATTTAAAAATACTATTGCAGATGAAGAACTTTGGAGGCTTAATCTGTTTAATGTATTCTGGATATGAAAGAAAGAAACATTCAATAGTGTCATAATCAATACTGCTCTAGAGTGCAATTGGTAAAGAAATAGGATTCAGGAAGCAAATAGAAGATTCAAAGTTGAAGTTGTTGAATTGTATAACACACAACTACGAAGCTCCCACATATATACAATGTATCTCTGACTCTCTAGAGAAAATCAACTGTTCCTGTCCTCCAAATATCCAAACTTCATGAAACTCAAATCCAGTTCCTCCTCAACAACTTTTTCAACCAATTCATGCCGTTCTTTCCTTCCTTCTCTGAACTTACGTCATCATAATCTCATCCTGTATTTAAGTTTTTCTGACATTTATTCATATAGTCATATATTAACTTCTTTGCATAATTCTAGCTTTCCGCTTTGAAAGACATGTAGACATTTTGTTGACAATAAGCTCAGCATCAATGAGGAGTATGACATGGGTATCCCAAAGGTTAGACCACCTAGCCCCATTGAGAATCACTTCCTCTTGGCTTGAGGAGCCCTTCCTCTGTCTGTGGCTAATATTTTATCCTGTGTTTTGAAACCCATCTTCCCCTGCTTCCTGAGCTCTTTCTCTTTTGGTTAAGTGCTTTCTTTTTCTTTCACTTTCAACTTCTCTCTCTCTTCTGGCTCTTTCTGCTTTCTACATGAGTCTGCTCAGGGCTTTTCTCTTTCTCATTCCTACCTTTCAACCCAGCTACTTTCTTTTAACCTTTTCTCTGCAGAGACAACTTTCTTAAGAGAATTGTCAGCAATCTCTCTTAATTCATCCTCTTAATTTGGATTGAATCATGTGCCCCACAAAGACAACTTCAAGTCTGAATCTCAGGTCTTCAAACGTGAATTCATTTGTAAATGGGATCTTCAAAGATCCTATTAAGATGAGGCCAAACTGAATCATGGTGGGCCTTAATCTGATGTGACTGAAGTCCTTATAAGCAGAGGACATCTGGACACAGTGGTAAGAGGGAGGGAGAGACAGAAGGAGAGAGATGGCCCTGTGATGGTAGTAGAGATTGAGTTATGGATCGCCAGCAAACCACCACTAGACCAGGATGCTGCAGACTTTGGAGATATTGAACTTCTAGCTCCCAAGACTGTGAGATGATCAATTCCCATTGTTTAAGCCAACCAATCTGCAATTCTTTGTCACAGAAGCCCTGACAAACTCAGATATTCCTCCTCTCCCTTTCCTCCTCAACCCATAACAATTGGACTTTTCTCCTTTCACTCCCCTGAACTTTCATTCACTAAACTGCTATCGTCCATGAAACATCTCAGCCCCTAATTGACTTGACTTTGTTGCGGCATTTCAGTGTTGCCTTTTTTCCTGATACACACACACACACACACACTTGTATGCTTTTCCATATATTCATTCAATTGCCCAGTAAAGTTCTCACTTGCACATCAACAGGCACCTCAAACTCTTAAGATCTAACCTCCTTGTCACTTTCCCACCAAATCAACTGAATCAGCATTCCTACTTGTCTGTGTCACATACTCCTGTGAACGTCTTACCCCCTGCACCAAAATTTGCTGAGGTCTAGTTTGCACAGTTTAGATAGTTGCTAAAGGCTATAGAATCCTGCTTAATCTCCCCATTTCTCCCCTTTTTCTCACTTCTTCATTCTTAACATATTCCATCAATTTTACCTTTTATATGTCTCTCCATGGGCCTTGACAATGGTCAACTGACTCTGCTTCTAATCTCTCCACTCTCTTTCCACTTCTCATTCTTCTCCATACTACTCCCAGAATCATTTACAAAATGGAAATCATGATCCATATGTCATGGTTTAAAACCTTCTAAGAAGTCTCTAACTCTTACAGGCAAAGTCCAGACTCTAAAATGTTTACCATAGTACAGTGGAAAATGAAATGCTATTTAAAACCACAATTGCCTTTTACAGAGAGGAGCTCTTTGAAAGCAAATGATCCATATGTCAGAGGCACTGCTACAACGTGGGGCTTTTAAACTTACACTCTACTGATGGCTCCTGGGTTCAGCTGAGCACCTGACATCCTGGGATCCAAGTGTGGGAGCTGCTTTCTTCAGATCAGTTGAACATTCAAAGAGAGCTTTATACACAGTCTTATCTAATCCTCAGCATGTTATATGATGTTAGAATAGTTAACTGCATTGCCCAGGGGAGGAAACTGAGGTTCAGAGAGGGGCCAAACATCTAAGGTTGCATCATATGCAAACAAGAGGCCAGGATTTTAATTCATATTTGAATGCTAAAGCTTTTGGTCATAAGGCCCATGCTCTCCTGGGCTCTAGCCCTTGTCTTGCTCAGACAGACAACAGCTGTCTCCTGAGTGGAAGGTGTTTCTCACATTTACTCTCCATCTTCTCTGGACTGTGCCTGAATAACAACACCAGGCCCTGAGTCCTTGAGCTGTCCTTGGTGGGTCTCAGGCTGACCATCCCCATTCTGTGCACACAGGATTTCTCCACACAAGTGCAATTCAATTGATTAGGTTTCAGTTTACTAATTTGCAATCATTTTCGAGCCCTGCATCCCTGAGATTGCACGTGGGTCACCTTGAACAGAGTTCTGGGAGTCCACAAACTCTTCGATTACACTTATATAAGCAATCTCTTGGTTTATTTCTACTGAGGACAAATCCATCCATTATGTGATGACTTTTAATAGTGAACTTCAGATACAGCCTGTTCCTCTATCCAGGGTTTGAGCATTGAATGGTGTCTGTGGTTATACTGACATATTATTTAATTTTCATGGATCATTTATTTTTAATGTATGTGTGTATGTATATTTTTCTTAGTCATTAGTTTAGCCACTATAAGTCAATGTTGTCTCATAGTGTATGTACGGTATTGTGAAAATAGAAAAAATAATAAAGTGATTACATTAACTAATTCTTGATCACCAACTACATGTCATTTCTGCTATATACTTTGCACAAATTGTCACTAACTCAGCCGGTATTTCCCAGAGGTAGGCCTTATTCCCTTCCCTCCCTCTTCCTCCTCCTCCTTTTTTTTTTTTTTTTTAATAGAACGGGAACCTGAAGCTCAGAGTGGCTAAAGAATTTAGGCTCAATTGTTATTAAGTGGTAAACCCAGGATTTGATCTTCCCATTACATAATAAAATATTACTTCGACATTCATTACATTTTACATCCAGAAAATGAGGGTGCTTTTAGCAAAAATAACAGTGATTGTGTGTGTTCTAGGAATATTCCATGCATTAGCTCACGGCATTTTCATAGCAAATCTATGAAGCAGATTCCCAAAGCAAAGAGAACACTTTATTGTTTTAAAGGATGAGGATTTTAAAATTTGAGACATACAGAGTCCTTGGGATTAGCTCAGAGCACTGCTGTGGGCTCTAGAAGCAACACCAGGCAGACTAGAAATGAGGACATGGAGAGAAGAACCGAGGACAATTCTTGGCTACGAGTTCCAGCAGGATCTGAGCAAAATGGGGTTGTAACTAACATTTCCCTGTGTGGAGCTATTCTGACTCTAGTGTGCTCTGAATATCCCCTGCTAAAATTCACTCCCCAATTAGCAGATCTATTTTACCCCGCAGGGTAGGGGCAGCCTTTCTCAGATAATTCCCTTGTGGTATGCATAAAATCCTACGTCCCTTCAGCAATTAGGCTGTATGCATCATAACTGATGTGTGCGTAATGGAGCAATTTTAACCTGGGATTCTATTCAAGAGAGATCATGTTTTTAAAAGTGGGAAATGATTAAATCAGGACTCAAAAATGTTCATTGAAGCATTGTGTCTAATAGTGAAGAATCATTTACAATCTAAAAGTTCATCATGAAGAAATGGTACAATAAATGATGGTACAACCAAATTATGGAATACTGTACACTATGCACCACTAAAATAGATGGGATGTTTCCATACGCATGTTTTTATTATAATGCCAAGAAAAAGTTCTCTGAGACATATTTTCTTTGGAAAAAGCAAGTTGCAGAAAACTATGTTTAATATGATCTCACATTTACTGAAAAAATGAACAAATGTACATGTTTATAAATATAGTATATGCATAAAGAGTTATTAATATTTAGAAATCCCTTACACATCTAAGTTTTACCTCTAATAGTGAGATTTTGCATATAGGATGAAATTTAGAGGATTCAAAATGATGGTGAGGGGGAAAGATTTACTTTTTCATTTAAATACTTCTCAAGTATTTGGATTTTGAAAAAGATATATTACACATATTTCTTTGCTCAAATAATGAGATGTTGCAGACAATTTGGAGATGTTTTGCCTATCTGTTGAGCCTGACGGATAGCTGTTATAATAACTACCCAGTACACAGCTTTATTTCTTTCTTCCAAGCATGTGAAAGAATATCTCATAACTGTATTTTGTTTTTCTGAACAAAAAGGTCTTAAATTGCAGATAGTAGATACTTTTCCCCAACAGATGATCAGATGGCGACATTATTAAATTAAAAACAAACAAACAAATCTCTTATTGTTCTACCCTTGGCACAATATCAACTATTTTACTCCATCCAGAATCCAACAAGATTATGATGTGATCATTTGGTTTTGAAGCTTCAGCCTCTGTTTCTAAGCACTTCCCCTGACTCCGTTTTTCTATTTTCCTTCTCCCATTAAGTGTGCAATGCTCTTCTATTCTCTCTGCTCAGATGCATCTCTCCACAAATCATTCTGTCTAAAAGAATCTAAAATCCAGTAATGGGAACACAAGGGCAAAAAAGCCAGTGACCAGTCTCCCTGGAGGTATATTTTAAGGGAAAATTCAATGAATAGAGCAGCAGGCAAATAATTAGCAAGGGGCGGGTGTATTTAGCCAGGAAGAGAGAGTGGGCAGGAAGGAAATCACCCCATTTGTTCATTCACTCATTTATTCTGCAGTTAATGCATGGAGGACCTACCACATGCCAAATATACTTCTGCTTAACTCAAGCTGCTGGCCCCGAGTACATTATTAGGTGCATATGGGAATTCAGGGACTGAATGAGAATGAGTAAAAACCCAGATAAACTTCTTAAATCCTGCCTGCTTGGGGCCAAAGGCATTTCCAAAACTCAATAAGCAGTCGAAGAGCTCATAAAGAGTTTCATGAATAATGAAATTCAAACAGCAGAGATTGTGCAATATTTTTTTAATAGGGGATAGAGTTCTAGTGTGCACTGAAGCAATTCCTTTCTTCCTCTCAGGAGTCAGGATTCCAGCCTCAACTCAGCATCTTCCCTGGTAGGAAGCACCCTAACTGTTCCACACTCAGGGAACAAGGGGGGTGGAGGTTTTGAGTAAATCGAAGGAGGCTTGAGAGTTATGAGAACTGCTTATGCGAGGAAACAGCAAAATCCTACCCTGCTTGGATCCATCAAGCATCATCCTTCCCAAAAGCCATATATTGTCTCACCAAGGAAAGGGCAAGGTCCTGGGACAGGCTTAGACAAGCACTTGCCAAAGTGAAAAACTCATCCTTAAAGCAAATGTATGGAAAGATTTTTTGAGCCTAATGATCACTTATGGCTACTTTTGATGGCCAGGAGAAAATCAATCTGCTACAAAAAGGGTTTAGGTTAGGTTTAAAGGCAAATGCTACTTGTGAGATTGTGAAAGAGCTGTCAATGAAGTAAATGTCAGCTAATCCTAAAATGGCCATGGCTTCACCTACCAAGAGAGAGAGGTAAAAATATGTCCAGTGGAAGTCATTCCCTAACTGTTCATTCATGGATTCAGCACCATTCATTAAATCACTTCTGTATGTCAGAGAAGTAGAATAAAGTGCTAGCAGGTTGCTTGAGGCTGAAAGAGTTCATGCATTTAAAAAAAAATCTGCTAAAAATATTTTGTTCTTTAGAAAGAAGAATAGGTTTCTTTTTTTGGAATTTCAGATGGCCAACCTTTCCAACCGTACATCATTTTCTCTTCCCTTTGTGTCCCATATCACTTTTAATAACTTTGTTCTTTGCCTCCTGCCCATGTGTACCCTTGTATAAAGTTATATGGGATAATTATACCCTTGTATAAAGGGATATTCTGGAATAAATAAAAGAAAGTTCAACTGATAAGCTGGGGAGCTTCACTTTGGTTCAACCAGGTTATTTGGAGGAGAAAACTCCTGATTTGACTCTCTCTAACCTGCCGCACCAACCGTCCTTTTTATCCCTCTACCTGGATGTCTGTCTTTCTAACGCCTACACAGTGGACTCTTATCCTTTGCTATTTCCAGGGATGATATGGTGGAGCTGTCATCAGGGTTTCTTTTCCTATTTGCATCAGCTCAGCTGGGTCAGAAGACACCCAAGTGGAAATCTTCCTGCAGGATGGGTAACTAAATTGAAGAGAAGGGCCTTTGCAGGAAGCAACCGTTAACCCTGGTCTTCTTGTTACAAGTTTTTGTTCATTTGTTTGTTTTTCTGTTTAGTTCTTTGGCTGGGATAGAAATTCCGCAGAAGTCAGCTCCATAATACACCTGACTCAGATGCCTAGTACTGGCTTCCCTTGACTCTAAGATGGAAATGTGCTTTTGGTATTCCTTTTATGAGTTGCTTCTTTTTTCTCACCCACCCACCTTCACCTCCTGAGCTGCCTCACTTCACTGTCATCCATCCCTAAAACACCTATTTTCCTAATTTACTTGGATCTCATTGACATATACTACTTTAAATAATTTGGTTACAATGGTTTATTAAAGCAGAAAAAAAAATCAATTATTGGAGGCTTGGGAGATACTCAAGGCTCACTGAGCAGCCTTAATTAGCAAAAAGAAGCATAAATGCTCCAACTGTTTAATTTGAGAGGCCCCGGAGAGATCTCTTTAGCATCCCCATTGACTGGTTATGCTTTCTCAAACCCCCAACATGAGCAGCTCCTTTGATGGAGCCAACAAGAGCATCCTTGGATTCAGCCTGGAATTTCAACTCTTTCCTCTTAGGTAACTTTAACCAAGACACTTTATAGCTCAGAGCCCTGCTTTCCTTCTCTGGAGAAAGGAGATACTACAGTTGGCCACAAGGGTTATAGGGACACTTACATGGGATACAGTATGTAAAGTACTAAGAATATTCCAGTCCTGATAAGTAATATTTTTAAGTCAGAATATTATCTTGAACATATAATATGTTAAACTACCATTCACTAGATGTTACATTAGCCCAGATAAATTTTCTGATTAATGCTATCCAAGAGTGGAAACTGGGGGGGCTCACAGCACAGAGATAGTTGAGGTTTCTTGGAAGCATCCAGAACATGAGTTCTCATGCCAAAAGGAGCATACTTGCCAGAAACACAAATTTGAAATGTGTGGAAAATCAGCTTGAGCATATGTTAGGCAAGAGTGACAGTAGAAAGATGTTGATGAATGTGATTCACAACTGTGTCAACTTCTATAGTTTTCCTTTTTTTCAGTCAAGGGTAGAGTTGGATAGATAAATAATGAGTGCATGTCCACAAGGTTCTACCAAGTCCTGTTTCTGAATGTATATTGTATGACAAACCTACCTCATTGCTATTTCACAAAGAAGGAGCTTCATAATCTGTATTCAACTGTCCTCCTTGGCTTCATCTTCTATATATTCTCCAAGTGGAAACTGTACAGCTATCCCATCAAATTACTTGTGCTTTGGGGAAGTCATGATTTTCATATTATTTCATACTCTCCTGTCCGAGCTCATGGAGGTTCCTGGGCTACTTTAACCAGTTTATTCTTTTAGTCAACTTCTTCTGGTCCTTCTGAAATTGACATATCTACCTCTTTTCCTTAAAATTTAACTTTCCCACCCCACATACATCCCTGATCCAGGTAAACTTATGCTTACCTCTATTAAATTTACCACACTGATGTATTTCTTGTTAACTTGCTACTTTTCTTTTACACAGATGTACAGGTTTAACATGGGCAGGGACCTTAGCACACTTGACTTTCTATGTACAGCAGACTTCTTACCTGGCAGGGAGTAGGCACCTGGTAAACATGTGATGAATGAGTAATTGTAAGATTGAGTAGTGAGTATAGTTGCTACCATAGCAAATTATTTTCCAAAATCATTTATCTCAAGGATAGGGCTTGTTCTAAGAAAATGAGTGAAATCCATAAGAGTTCAATCAGAGTCTCAGCCTCCACTCACTCATTAGAATGATAGAGGGAACTTCCTGACCTCCTCTCACCTGGACTTCACCCTGAGGGGTTCCACAGGTTACCCTGGAACATCCATGGGTGAAGGAGGCATCGCTCCAAAGGAAAGAAGTAATTCAGTTATTTCCTTTCAATCCTTGGTAGATCAGTTGCTGCAAAAGACCTATATCTAATAATAAATTCTGACACTTTAAATGAAGTTATTTGTCACAGAAAATGGAAGAGGATGGGACCTATCCCCTGGCTTTAAAGGAAATGGAAAAGGTCATGAAATATGCTGAGATCTGAGTGGAATAGATGACCAGTGGAAAGTCCTGGAAAAGAGTGGTAGAGATACTCCAAAATATTAAATATTTTAGAATATTAAAAATATTCTACTTTTAAGTGATGATGATGTCATTCTCCCCCACTGCCCCTCAGAATTCAATATACTATGCCTTGATCAGCTGTTCCCTGGGCAATGAAGGTACTGAGGCAGTGCCCAGTAGGGAAAGGTAGTATAAAGAAAAGGACCATGCTCCTTAGGAAATGAAACACCGATCTAAGATCAGCAATCCATCAAAGAAAGGGTGCAAAGTTAACTCAGAGAAACAATTCCCATTTTCAACAATTCTTTATATTCTACCTCCTATATCATCTTCTCTGTTTATACAAAATAGAGGAGGCATTTCCATTCATGTCTATAAATCTACAAAG
Organism: Cabassous unicinctus; assembly: GCA_029593785.1. NCBI lineage: Eukaryota > Metazoa > Chordata > Mammalia > Cingulata > Chlamyphoridae > Cabassous > Cabassous unicinctus. The sequence continues at coordinate 9,243 of JAQZBX010051635.1, read as the reverse complement.
CATTTCATCTTACAGAGTGCAGGTGAATTAACGAATCAAAGAAATGAGGGAATCAAAGCTGCTGGGAGCAGAGGATTCTGAATATGTTTCCTGGTGGCATAACCATCTAACCCTCCCAACACATGTCTCTCAAGCATTACAGATGACATTTTGTGATGATTTAGCCACATCAAAGTTGGCCTGAATACATCCCAACTACCACTGAGGTCCTACTGAGTGGGGCAGGCCTTGAAGGATATAACGTTAAAAGAGGTATGGTCTCTAATCAGTGCACAAGACATATTTGCTTTGCAGATATCCATGATGCTAAGATGGACTCTCTATCAGGTAAAGTGAGTACCCACATAATTGAGTAGTCCATTTTACCTCCAGGCAACTTCACCCGATTTTGTCCATATGAAAAACATTGGGTTAGGAGAAGGCATCCAGGTAACTTGCCTTGCAGCCCAAAAGCCCTAGGATGTTCTGAAGATGTAGTCCACCATACCGGAACCTAATGAAGCCAAATATTTAGCCCTTTTCTCACTGAAAAGAGGTACTGACTCAAAATTTCATTCAAATCATTCCCCGCTATTACCGACTTGAACAGTGCAAAGGAAAATACTGAAAAGAAAATTCGATCGGGTCAAAAGCAACTTAACATTGGAACTCTTACCTACAATTGGGCAGCATTTGATGAAGCAAGCAAAATCACAAAGCCCAAACCAAAGAATGCCTGAAACTCAGTCAAAACAAAAGCATATTCATAAATGTTCTGTATTTACAGAATCAACATAATGATAAACAAGCATTTATCATTATACATATATCATTTTCCTCCAGGGCAAAGGAAAAGTAGATGTAATTGACATGGGAATTTAAAACTAGACTGTATTGTAGAGAAGTAACTGAATTCACCTGAGTTTAATACACCTGAGTACAAATTCTGGAACTGTTATTTAATAGGCATGTGTGACCTGGGGGAAATTAACTTCTCTGTAATCTAGGGTCTTCAACTTTAAGATGGAAAGTTGAGAAAAGAATACATAATTAAAGGTTGTGGTGAGGATTACATAGATGCTCAAAAAATATACGTTCCCTTAGCTATATTTTTATTAGCAGAAAAATCAAGGCCACAACGAAAACATCAATGGGAATATGGAGAATGATGAAACAGTCTGTATAATTACATGTCCTCTTTCCTACCCTCCTTTCCCCGAAATCTATATTCTGTACATTAGAGAAACCCTGCCTAAATCGCAAAGCTGAACATGACATCCCATTCCTTTGTGTAAAATGGAATCCTCAGACTAGAGGGAGGTGATGGTGTGGCCATGCGCCTTCCTAGTACAACCTCAGTAACAGCCCTCGCCATACTGGAGCTGGCAATTTCCAAAGTTAAAAAACACGTACGCCATCAAGGAGCCCTAATCCCCATCCTTCTCGATTTGGGGAAATTTTATGCCTCGATGCACGGGCTTCCTCCACCACCATAGCCTGCGTCCCCTTACCATTCATCCCTGTCAGCGTCGCAATTGCAGAAATATCGCGCGTCCACGCAACTCTCGTCCAGGCCGCAGTCACACTGCTGAACCCCAGGCGGGGAGCCGCCCCAGTAAGGGTGCCGCTCGCCGGAGCGCCCAACCCACCAGGTGAACGGGGTGCCATCTGAAAGACAAGGTATTTCACAGTTAGCGGGCGCAAGCCTGAAATGGCACAGAGGGTGACACAGAAAACTGCCATGAAAATGTCTTTTACGTATATAGGATACATGTATACCTAATCTATATATATATGTAAGTGCTGTCTCGATACATAGGTGTAGTAGCTATGGATCTGGGTGCATACACCCATATACATATACTCACATACATATTTACGTATAATCAATGCTTTCAGCAAAAGTATGTGGTAGAATATTGATGAATCGCAATGCTCAGGAGAGGCAGTGTTGTAAACTCCAATGCTTACCAGAGTAAAGGAGCATCCCAACTGAATAAATTTGGCCAGAATTAGAAAAAAATATATGTATATATGAATAAAATAAATATTTTTAATTTTCTTTAAAAACTACTCAGATGGGGAGTGGGTGTAGCTCAGTGCCTGCTTCCCATTTATGAGGTCCCAGGTTCAATTCCTGGTACCTCCTATAAAAAATTTAAAAAAATAAAAAAAATAACTCAGGAAGAAACCACAGCACTGGAGTCAAGCTGAGCCCCACTTTGCCCTCAGTTTTTGGTAGACTGTGAGGAGGTGTGGAGATGTGGAAGAATCTCCTGACCTACTGTACCCCATGCATTTCTGACATCTTCCTGGTCAGTCTCTTTCTTTCCTAACATTAGTTTTGTGAAACCAGTTGGAATTTTCTTTTGTGACTGAGAATATTGCAGTACCTTAGAATGGACTATCATTTAGAAGGCCATAATGATTCCAAAACAACATGCTCAGATAGAGATGTCATATGTCATTAGGCTTAATCAATAGATGTTAGATACAGGTACCCCCCGGGGGGTTGTTGTTTTGTTTCCAGTTCGTCTACTGCAGACACTTAAGTGCTTATTAAACAACTGAATGCAATCTTTGTTTGGAGACATTTTTTCCTGATTTCCCATTCAAGTAGAATAATATTTGTTTGAGGATGCCTATTCGAGATTTGATTTTACAGGCAATTCCTAATATACAAGCATGTAATTTGCAAATAAGCCATATATCTAAATAGCAAAAACTTTCTCTGAATTGCTCCCACTGCTAAAATTACCTTTTAAAGTCACTGAAGAAAAAAGGAAGAGGTAAGAAAATTTAGAGGTTTGGAGAACCTCAAGGCCCTGGAGCTAGAAAGTGCAGAGTTAGGATTTGAAATCCATGCATCCTAGGCCTATGGGTTTGACCTGTATTTTATACTAGTATGCTTGGTATGTGGAAAATAATTCATGGTTGACAAATTTATTACCTTTCAGGAATATATATATGGGTGCATATAAGTTATGAGAGATAACCCAGAAAATTTTAAGTAATAGTTTCTTATACTCACTAAAATAGCTGAAGACAACACAATAAGCAAATAAATATCTCTGACTCAATATACATTCCCAAGTAATAATGCTAAAGGCAGGATTTACTCTTAGTATTACTTGCTGGAATCTTTTTAGGATCTCCCAACACCAAATCAAGGAAATCCCAAGAGTGGGTTTGGCTTGGTTGCAGTCAACATGTGAAAAAAAAGGCATGCCCACCCCTTGTAGTTGGCTGTCCTTCTAAACGCTCACAGCTTTTGTGAGTTTTTTGACTCAGAGATTTATATGCTTATTTCCAAGGACTAGAAATGTTTCCTGAAATTTAAATTGACTAGGGTATTTGACAAAGATGTTAAAAATTAAAAATGTTGCATGGTCTTTCTTTAACTGCCTTGGCAGAGAAGTCTGCCTTAGATTTGTTAGCTCTGATTTTTTGCCAGAGCACTCCCTTCAGTTCAAGTAAACACAGTGCCTCATTCCTTCTTATTCAGTGCAGGGGTGAAATCCAAAGGCTCTGCACCCTTTCTCCATCGCACGGATCCACTGCAGAAACTTCTGGGTGTGATTTGCCTCCCAAGTGTACTCCCAGTGCACAGGTTTCTATTTGTCTATCTCTAATAAGATCATGCAGCACCAACTTCAAAACAAGTTCTCAGAATTCTCAGAAAGGCAGATAAAAATAAAATTGCAAATTCTAGACTATATTCTAAAGGACAGTGGAGTTTGGGAAGGAGTGTGTGTGAGAAAGGGGGACAGAGAGAGAGAGAAGGAGAGAGAGAGAAAGAAAGAGACAGAGAAGGAAGAGGAAGAGTGATAACCCCATCTCTTATTCTATTTATGACCTCAGAAATTTGAGCTTATATTGACTCTTTTATGAACTGTTTTGGAAAAGTAATACATCTCAATTTAAAACATTACAGAGGGCCAAATCAAAGAATTTTGCTAACAAATGCATGAGCCAAAAACTTGCACCTAAGTTTTCCTCAGTGGTGTATAAGGGGTTCAAGCAGAGAAAAAAAAGAACACAGTATATTATAGAAGACCTAAGCAAAAATGCAACTTGTACAGGCTTAGTTCAAATTATGATTTTCTAAAGGTAGGAAATAATTCTGGAGAAAACATGAAGCAGGTTGGTTAGACAATTTTATGGCTTGATCGCTATGAGCTATTGAACAGAATTCAAATTGGACATCCCTCTTTAATCTTGTGATTGTTTAAATTAAGTTTTGACAACTTGGAAAACAGTAAGCACAACAACTTCTCAATTGCAGTGATAACTACACTTACAGCCAAGAAAAGTTGACCTGTTCCTACCACTATGAATAGCCCAAGCATAATTCTAAACAGTACTAGAGCACAGCTGGAAAGTTCTGTACCCTTATAGAGGTAGTGCTTCTATGTTCAGCTGTTTTTGTTGTCATTATTGTTATTGTTATTCTTTATTTCTAAGTTTACACTCATAGGCTTAGATTCGAGTAAACACAATATGCCAACAAGAACGGTTTTAGCTCTCATTTCTCTTACTCTTACAATTTCAAAACATCTAGACAGAAGGTATAGGTTGTACCGAGTTCATGGAGGGAGCGGGTAGAATTTACTGTTCAGCCTTGTCACCTGCTTTGCCCAGTGAAATGTGTTCAGAAATGACCATGTCAGTTCTAAAGCTAGACCTTAAGAGGCATGCATGTTTCTGCCTGTTCCTCAAGTACTTCTCTGGCAGTAGCATTAGAACATGCCTCAGAGAGCCATGGCCTTTCAAGCTTGAGCCCCAGAGTGAGACCAATGAAGCAGAGCCATCCCAGCTGACATGCATGATAAGTACTTAATGCTGGTTGCCACTGAGTTTTGCCTATTGGTTACATAGATTTTTTGGATAACTGATAAAATATCAGATATGGACCACATGAAAAAAAGTCAGTAGTGGTTAGAAAGAAAGAAATAGAAAGGTCAACTATGGTCTTACTTTCAAGGTGTTTGCAATTTGAATAGGAACGTCAAAGGATGGATATACATATGGAAATAAAGGGAAATGTCAACTCTATTTTGACCCATCTATCTCTCTACCTTCTGGTCCATAAAGGTAAGCACTTATAGTAGGCACTTTAGCAGGTGCTTAAGAAGTTGCTTTTAACACCCATCTCCAGTTGCCCTTCTTCCCCTCCTACATGGCCCTTATTTGAACTCAATCTCTGTTCAAAATGACCCTGTGGTCCTATTCCAACCCGGTTCCAAGTATGGCAGTGTAACCTTGAGCTCCATGCCTACTTTTTCCCCTTCAGATATGATGCTTGGTTCTTCCTGTAATTTAGATACTAGCCTTCCCCAGTGGTGATAGTACTGGTTCATCCTTTTGGATCTCTATGTCCCCCACCAATATATTCCATTAGAATCTCCTCATAGGGCTTGAAGAAATGATTCCCATGGCTAGTCACTTGACTTTTACCTGGCTAAGCCAAATCTGGCATCCTGCTCCCATAGCTTCAATGTAGAGAGGAGTGCAAGATTGAAAGTTGAAATGAACACATAAAACATATATACATATATATACATATATATCATATGTATATATTAATGATATTTTAGGAATGGCATTTGATTCAGTGATTTCTTAGGTCTATGCTATATGAAAGTCAGAATGCAGTATATCAGTGATAGAAATTTTAATAAGAGACTCCCTTGCCCTAAATGTGCTCGTAATATTCAGGGGAAGATGGAGATGTATGCAGCTAAAGGTAATACAAGGCAGAGTGAGATATATGCCAATTACAGAGCATGTTAATAACACATTAACATGTATTGCCATAGAGTAAGAAATATGACTTCTGTCCAGGAGTTCTGGGAAAGGTTTCATGGAAGTGGTGGCATTTGACCAGAGATGTGGCTCTGAAAAGGACCTCAGCAAATGTGCCTTGGGTGAAAATTCTCTTCAGGAATAGTGTCACCAAAGAAAGGGCATCTGGTGTTTCAGGACAGAATCTTTAGAAACAGCTGTTTGGGATAGCTAGGGATTTCTGCACATACTGAACATATTTTATTCCATTGATTGTTGTAAAGCATTGTGGGCTTAAAAGATAAGAGAGAAGAAAGATGCACTGAAGTTGTAAGGCCAAGCAATTACTGATGATTGCACCCAAATACTTCCCTCAGTGATAAAAATGCAAATCATCAAAACATTGGTTTCAGAAAGAAGATTCTGGAGACCAAAGAAAGTCTTTTATATACTCTTTGCTTTGAAATAGAGTATCATTTATGAGGAAACATTAAGTCAGAAAGGAAAACAACCTCATCCATATCAGAAAATAATGGTAGCCATTCATCAAAGTCAATCTTGGTCTTACTGCTTGCTGGTCAGGATCATTAAATCAGAACATATGTCTAACAGTGTGATTAAGAGCTAGTCAGTGACATTAGGAATTAACATTTTTATAATGTTGTTCAGTGTTCTCTTCTCCCTGCCTACTTAATTGAACTGAGCCTAAAAGAGGGGGGGCAAACAAAAGATTAATGATACTCCTTCTGAAACCAAATGATAAAACTCACTTTGATGGGGTCATTTAAAGCTGGATGAGACAAACTCTCTAGAAGGTACCCCAGGAATCTTCCATGGTTAAGCACAGAAATGGTGGAATGATTAACTTAAATGACTCTATTTGCATGGTTTAAGTTTTTGCAAGAGAATATAATAACACTTTGCATTTTGATAGTATATTTTATCTGAAGAGCTGTAATAAAGGATCCCAGCAAGGTTAAATGGCTTGTTTAAAGTCACGCGGCATCTGAGGGCGAAGCTGGGCTGGAGGCTCTGGGCCCCTGAGGGCCAACTCTGCATGGTTTATGTCTGAACATCCACCTTCACAACCATTCAAATGCCTTTTTGCTTTTTTAATGTCTCGACACATATTGAGATAATGGGAGCTGCATAGATGAAAATGACCGTTTAGAGACACTATTATAAATGTGTAGGAACTGGTAATAATAAAGGAATGACTTAGTACAGGAATAAAGTCTTCAGTTTACCACATAATTCCTCTGATATGACAAACTTGGAAGCTGCAGGTTGTAGATGTGGGGGAACAAGAATGGAGAGGGAGCTCTGAACCCCACATCAGACTGTAATGTAATAAGAGAGAAACAATTATTTTGTTGAGCTGCTGACATTTGGGGGTAGGGCATTTTTCATACCATAACATTGTTTAGCCTTGACTGATTAATATAGTCACAACCTAATGAATGAGAATCTGAGTTGGGAAATTGATATACCTGATGTCTACAGACAAACATAAAAATCGAGACTTTCAATATATCTTGGTACTACAACAATGTGTCTATTTATATTAGAAATCTTAACTAAAAAACCAAGACTTTAATGAGCATTGAAAATATCCCAGGCATTGTTTTAAGCTCTTTTAATGTGCTAGTTCATTTAATTCCTACAACAACACTATGTGGTAAGTACCTTTAATATCCCTGTTTCACAAGTGAGGAAAGAATGGTACGGACAGAGATTAAGTAACCTTACCAGGAAATTCAGTTAGTAAATGACAGAACCTAGCCAAATCCACAATTATCTCTTTTCTGAGGAATATGATAACTGCCAAACTAAAATATTCTTCATATTGTTCCATCTTACTAGTTATTCTTACAACATCCAAAAGGATTTTTAAAAGTATATGCCAGGTGATTTATCTCTCTGATTAAAATCCTTCAGTATTATGATGGCGCCAATCTTTCCTGAAAACACTTTGGTAAAAGAAATCCCTGAATTCCAGATAAGACTCTACTACATACAAGCCTGGATAAGCTTCTTATACTCTCTGAGCCTATTTCCACTTCTGTAAAATGGGGATAAAATGCCTACCGCCCAAGTATCCATGTAAGATAAACTTATGCCCACATAAATGAATGCATGTGTCCAAAAGACATGGAAAATGGTGTTTATGGAGGTTCTTCATAATAGCCCTAAATTGGAACCAACCCAAACCTCCATGAACACAGTAATGGATAAATAAAGTTTAGTATAGTCATGCAAAGGAATACACACACACACACACACACACACACACACAACTAATGACAGATGCAAGAACAGTAATGAATCTCACATTTTGTTGAGAGAAATAAGCCAGAAACAAAAGACTAGATACTGTGGTATTTCATTGATATGATGTTAGAGAACAAGCCAAGTAATCTATGGTGAAAAAGGTCAGGAAGTGTTAGCCTTCGTGGGAAAGCTTGAGAAAAACTTCTAGGGATTTGGGTTGATATGGGTTGTGCCACATAGGTTTATACATATGTAAAAATTCACTGAGCTGAACACTTGAGATTTGCATTATGTGTATGCTATATTTCAATAAAAAGATAAACTGAAAGAACCACAGAATATCAGGAAAACAATGAATGACCAACATGAAAGTCTAAGTAAAGAGAGAAATTTTTAAAAGGAAACAAGCAGAACTACTTGAGTAGACAACCACAATAACTGAAATGAAAAATCCCCCAGAGGATTTCAAGGGCAGATTGGAGTTGGCAGAAGAAAGAATCAGTGAACTTGAAGAAAAGGAACTGGAAATGAGTCAGGCTGAGAAGCAGAAAGAAAAAAAAATATTGAAAGCAAAATAGCCAAAGATATTTTTGGAACAACATTAAGCACACCAATATATGTGTTATGAGAATCCCAGAAGGAGAAGATAGAAATAAAGGGCCAGAAGGAATAGTCAAAGAAATAATGACAGATAACTTCCCAAACTTAGCAAAAGACATGAATATGTACATCCAAGAAGCTCAGAGAGCAACAAACAGGCTAAACATGAAGAAAAATATACCCCACCATATATTGAATATACTAATGCATGCAAAGGACAAAGAGAAAGTTTTGAAAGCTGCAAGAGAATACCAAATTAAATAGGATACTGATTTCCTAACAGAAACCATGGAGGCAAGAAGGCAGTGGGTTGGAAAACATAAAGTGCTGAAGGAAAACAACTGCAAGTAAAGAATTTTATGTTTGCTGAGACTTTATTTAAAAAATAAGTGAGAGTGGAAGTGGATGTGGCTCAATCAACAGGGCTCCCGTTTACCATATGGGAGGCCCTGGGTTCGATTCCCAGGGCCTCCTGGTGAAGGCAAGCCAGCCCGCGTGGTGCGGTGAGCTGACGCAGCAGGACGACCCAAAAAGGGAGACAAGCAGACACAAAAAAACGCACAGCAAATGGACACAGCGAGCACAAGCAGCAAGGGGGGGATAAATAAA
>JAQZBX010051634.1:0-19330 GCA_029593785.1 Cabassous unicinctus | reverse complement strand
AATATTCACAGATAAACAGAAATTAAGAGAGTATGTCAATAAGAAACCTGCACTTCAAGATATACCAAAGGAATTTCTACAGGTTGAAAAGAAAAAACAAGAGAGTGAGACTTGGAGGAGGGTGTAAGAACAACTAAAAAGGCAAAAAGAGAAATAAAAACAACATATGACATACATAAACCCAAAAGAAAATATGGCTGATGTGAGAAATTCATTGAAAGAAGTAACATTGAATGTTAATGGATTAAACTCACCAGTTAAGAGGCAAAGATTGGCAGAATGGATAAGGAAATATGATCCATCTAAATGCTGTTTACAAGAAACCCACTTTAGACCCAGGGATTCAAGGAGGCTGAAGGTGAATGGCTGAAAAACAGTTTTACAAGCAAACAATAACCAAAAAAAGGGCAGGAGTAGCTATCCTGATATCAGACAAAATAGACTTTAAATACAAAACTATGGTAAGAGACAAATTTGGACACTGTATATTATTAAAAGGGTAATCTTTGAAGAAGAGAGAATAATCATAAACTTTTATCCACCTAATCAGGGTGCCACAAAATACATGAGGCAAACACTGGAAAAACTAAGTGGAGAAATAAATGCCTGTACAATTATAATGGGGGACTTTAATACACCATTATCACTATTAGACAGAACATATAGACAAAAAATCAATAAAGAAACAAACACTCTGAACAATACATTAGAGGACGTGGACCTAATAGAAAAATACAGAACACAACACCCAAATACAGCAGGACACACATTCTTCTCAAGTGCACATGGATAATACTCCAAGACAGACCACATGCTAGGCCACAGAACAACTCTCAATTAATTCACAAAGATTGAGATTATACAAAGTAAGTTCTCTTATCACAATGGAATGAAATAGGAATTCACTAAAGGCCAGAGAAACAGATTAGGCAGAAACGTATGGAAGTTAAACAACACACTCTTAGACAAAGAGTGGGTCAAGGAGGAGACTCAAAAGAAATCAGTAACTACCTGGAAATGAATGAAAATGACCACACAACATATCAAAATTTATGGGATGCAGCCAAAGTTGTATTGAGAGGGAAGTTCATAGCCATAAATGCATATATTAACAAAGAAGAAAGAGCTAAAATTGAAGACCTAAATATACACCTGAAGGAATTGAAAGAACAACAACAGACTAATCTCAAAGGATGTAGAAAGGAGAAAATAACAAAGATTAGAGCAGAACTAAATGAAATAGAAAATAGGAAATCACTAGAATAAATAAACAAAACCAAAAGCTGATTCTTCAAGAAGATCAATAAAATTGACAAACCCTTAGCCAGACTAACAAAGAAAAAGAGAGAGCAGACGTAAAATAACAGAAAAAAGGAATGAGGAAGAAATATCACTACTGACCCCACAGAAATAAAGTGTATCATAAGAAGACAATTTGAAAAATTATAATTTAAAGGAAATGGACAAATTCCTAGAAACTCACAAACAACCTGCATTGATGAGAGAAGAAATTGATGAAATCAACAGTCCAATTACAAATAAAGAGATAGACTCAGTCATCAAAAACCTCCCAACTAAGAAAAGCCCAGGACCAGATGGCTTCACAGCTGATATCTACCAAAAATTCTGGAAAGAGCTAACACCAATCCTGCTTAAGCTTTTCCAAAAAATAGAAGTAGAAGGAATATTGCCTAACTCATTCTATGATGCCAACATTACCGTAATACCAAAGCCAAAGATACGACAAGAAAGGAAAATTAGACCAATCTCTCTAATGAACCTAGATGCTAAAATCCTCAAAACAAACAAACAAACTTGCTAATCACATTCAACAGCATATCAAAAGAATTATACACCATAACCAAGTGGTTTTCATCCTGGGTATGCAAGGATGGTTCAACATAAGAAGATCAAACAATGTAATACACCACATAAAGGAACTGAAGGGGTTAAAAATCACATGATGATACCTATAGATGCAGAAAAAGCATATGACAAAATACAGCACCCTTTCCTGATAAAACACTGCAAAAGATAGGAACAGAAGGAAACTTTCTGAACATGATGAAGGGTATATATAAAAAATGCAATTCTAACATCATCTTCAATCGTGAAATCTTAAAAGCCTTCCCTCTGTGACTGGGAACAAGACAAGGATGTCCACTATCTCGACTTCTATTTAACATTGTCTTAGAAGTACTTGCTCAAGCACTGAGGCAAGAAAAAGATATAAAAGGCAACCAAATTGGAAAAGAAGAAGTAAAAATTTCATTATTTGCAGAACACATGATTTTATACATAGAAAGCTCTGAGAAATCTACAGCAAAGCTTCAAGAACTTATAAAGGAATTCAGTAATGTCACAGCTTATAAGATCAATGCTCAAAAATCAGTAGCATTTTAGTACACAAATAACAAGCAATCTGAGGAGGAAATCAAGAAAACAATACCATTTACAATAGTAACTAAAATAATCAAAAACCTAGGAATAAGTTAACTAAAGATGTAAAGTACTTATATAGAGAAAACTATACAACACTGTAAAAGCAAATCAAATAAGACTTAAATAAATGGAATAACATTCCCTTTCCATGAATAGAAAGACTAAATATCATCAAGATGTCTATCCTACCCAAGCTAATCTACAGATTTAATGCAATCCCCCAATAAAAATCAACTCATCATTTTTTAAGGAACTGGAAAAACTAACTACAAAATTTATTTGGAAGGGTAAGAGGCCCTGAATTGCCAAAGACATATTAAAAAAGAAAAAACAAAGTTGGAGGTATCACACGACCTGACTTTAAAACATACTACAAAGCTACAGTGGTCAAAACAGCATGGTATTCGCAGAAGGATAGACATTCTGACCAATGGAACTGACTGAGAGTTCTGATATAAATCCTCACATATACATTCATCTGATATTTGACACGGCTACCAAGCCCACTCAGTTGGGAGAGAATGGCCTCTTTAACAAGTGGTACTTAGAGAATTGGATATTGATATCCAAAAGAATGGGAGATGAACACCATCTCATACAAAAATCAAGTCAAGATGGATCAGAGATCTAAATATAAGAGCCAAGACAATAAACAACTTGGAAAATAATGTAAGGAAGGCTCTACAGGAACTTGTAATAGGAAATGGTTTCATGAACTTCACATCCAAAGCACAAGCAGCAAAAGAAAAATATGATAAATGATATCGCCTCAAAATTAAAAACTTTTGCACCTCAAAGGACATCATCAAGAAAATAAAAAGTCAGCTGACCCAATGGGAGAAAATATTTGGCAACCATGTATCTGGTAGGAGCCTAATATCCTGCATATATAAAGAAATCCTACACCTCAAAATCAAAAAGACAAGTAACCCATTTTAAAAATGGGCAAGTAACCTGAAAAGACACTTCTCCAAGTAAGAAATACAAATGGCTAAAAAGCACATGAAAAAATGCTCGACATTGCCAGCTATTAGGGAAATACAAATCAAAACTACAATGAGATACCATCTTAAACTCATTAGAATGGCGGCTATTAAAAAACAGCAGACTATAAGTGTGGAGAGGATGTGGAGGAATGGGAACCCTCATCCACTGCTGGTGGGATTGTGGAATGGTCCAGCCATTATCAAGGACAGTTTGGCAGTTCCTCAAAAAATAACAATAGATATTCCATATGATCAAGTTATTCCACTGCTGGGCATATACCCAGAAGAATTGAAAGCAAAGATATAAACAGACATATGCACACTAATGTTGGTAATTTCATTGTTCACTATTGCCATAAGTTGGAATCAACCCCGGTGCCCATCAACAGATGAATGGATAAGCAAAATGTGGTACATACATACAATGGAATATTACTCAGTGGTAAGAAGGAATAAAGTGCTAACACACAGAATAACATGGATGAATCTTGAAGACCTTATATTGAGTGAAGCAAGCCAGGCATTGAAAGATGAACAGTACATGACCTCACTGATATGAATTAAGGAAATTGAGCAGTCTCCAAGAAACATTGTCTGAAAAATAGGTTTACAAGAAAGAGAAAGAGAAGAGAAAGTTGTGCGCTGCCACCCATATGAACATAATCTCTGGTAAAGTGATTAAGTGTAGTTACATATTAAAGGGATAGGAGAGGTGGTTAGTGATATTATTGCATTTGGTGGTGCAGGGTTGACCAGTGGGTAGATTGAAAAGAGTGTATTAGAATATCCAGGATACTGGGGGGAGAGATGGGAGAGGGACCAGGTGAACACAGGATTTGTGGTATGAGCTTGAAAGTGCAGAGGTGGGAATGCTTTTATGGCAATATGACAAGGATGTGTCACTGGTTTAGGATGTTGGTTGGGGGGGCATTTGGGACAGCGTACATCTGGCGCGGGCTTAAAGGAAGTGTGTGAGTGTTCATCCTGTCATAATGTGTTTTATCAGTTGGTGGAGACCCACACAATGAGCAGGAAGGTGATGGACTCCCATTTTTGGGAGGACTGATTCATCCAGAAACAGACAGGTGGGCATATTTTATGAGCAAGGGCACTTCCTAATAGGGGAGGACAAACCAGTGTGTCAAGACCTCTTGTTGCATGTAACTATGAATTTTGTCATCCAATGAGTCAAGTCAGAGGGTTGTCATGGGCCCCAGAGGGATGGGGAGAGAAGAGAAGAATAGATCAAAGAGGGGGTATTTAGTGATTAGTGGAAATGTTTTTCATTACCTTACAGTGATGGACCACAGGACACAGTAAATATCATTAAAATATATAAAATTTTACAGCCTAAAATGTAAACCATAATGTAAATCATTGACAATGTTTAGTAGCTATGTTTCACTATCTGTATTACAGTTATAACAATGCTACCATTCACATACAAAAAGAATTTAATATGGGGTGAGGAAAGGGGGAGGAGGTTGGGTATATGAGTGTCTCCTGTATTCTCTGTGTGACTTTGCTCTGACCTAAAGCTTCTTTGAAATTTATGTGAAAAATAGTGAGACACTGAGGAGAGAGAGGAGGAAGGTGTCAAGGTACAGACTGGACACCCGATATTGTAGCAATAAAAGACAAAATGTCAAAATAATTTTTAAAAATTTTCCCCATTTTTTTAATATACCAACCCTTTAATTTTATTTTATTTTTAGTTTTTTTTTTAACTTTTCATGTATTTTATCTCTTACATTTAAACATAATTATTACTTTATTTTCCTATTAATTGTATTTGGCTATTATATTGGCTTTATCTCTAAAGATCACAGAAGGGTTACAATTGGGGTGGGAGAGTATCATTGGTGGGGGGTGTCAGGGGTGGGGGGTGCATGGAAGGAAGTTCACCTGAGCATACATAAAAGATATATAAAATTGTTCAAATGCTCACAGGGCATGGCCACAGTGGGTTGAGAATCACTCAATAAATGAGAGATTACTGAATTCCCAGACTGGAGAGCTCTGCCACATTCTCCAATGAGCAGCAATAGTCCCCCAAGTGCAGGGACAGTGTCTGGCTAAGGAAGATGATACACTGATGGGCTCTTATTATTGATGACTAGCCTTACCATTCTTTGCCCTTGAAATTGAAACAGCCTATTGTTATGGGGTGCTTAAGGGTTGCCTTCTGAGTGCCTCCTTGTTCCTCAATTGTGGCCTCTCTCTAAGCCAAAGTCAGCATATGAATGCATTATTTTCCTCCCTGCATGGGACATGACTCCCAGGGATGAGCCTCCCTAGCAACAAGGGATTACTACCCAGTGTTAACTGGCAATATGTCTGGAAAAAGACCTTGAATAAAAGGGGGAAAGGTAAAGACAAATGAGTTTATATGGTTAAGAGACTTCAAAGTGAATTGGGAACTCATCCCTGAGTTAATGATTATGCACATTTCAGTAGGTCCTCATAGGCTTCAAATGTGGATATCACCCCAAATAGAGGGGCTCCTGAAGGCTCTGGAGACACCCAAGTCCTATATCAGGATGGATAGCTAAGGAGTTTGGCATCTTATCAGTGGGCCCTTCTTTGGAAACTGTGCTCTTGAGAGTGACAGAGTTGGACTCAATATTTCCTCCCTGTACAAGGTCCATCAGTCCCTTCTATTCCAACCTATATGTGGTGCTGGAGTTTGTAAGTGTACTCCCAGAGATTTGAGTCTTTGGCCTGCTCATGTGCCAGTTGGGCCTGGAATCTCAGTGCAGCTGCAACTACTTTACAGCACAATGGTCTCACCCAGGACACCTGGTGGGGAGATGATGATGGACAATATCCACCCCAGGGAATGGAGAGAGTCTGCATCTGCAGGCAGGATAATACTGTCCAACTCATCCATGGGATATAAGCCCCCTCTCACTAGGAGGTGGGATATAAGCCCCCTCTCACTAGGAGGTGGAGTGGACATCATCATCCCAAAGTCCTCAGGATAGGGGGAAGAGCTATGGACTAGAGTGGACTTACTGGTATTCTGTTATAGTCATATTGTGATTCAAGTAATGGAAGAAATTACAACATTAATGTGGAGCCAGTGGCCACTGGATGCTTTTTAAAAATTTTTAAAAATTTTCCCCATTTTTTTTAAAAGGGGTCAGGGAGAGGGAAAAGCAGTTGTAATACAGGGGCTTTTTTGGGACTTGGGAGCTATCCTGAGTGACATTGCAATGGCAGATATAAGCCATTTTACATCAGCATATAACATGCATAACTGTTTGTTAGAGAGTGTGGTCTACAATGTGAACTATGGTCCATGCTTAATGGCAAAGCCCCAGATTGTGTATATCCATTGCAGATGATGTGCCACACTAATGAAAGACGTTTATGTGGGAGGTTGTGGGAGGTGTGGGAGGTGGGGCATATGGGAATCCCTATAATTTTTGTGTAACATTTATGTAATCTAAGTATCTTTTTAAAAATTTTAAAAATTATTAATAATAAATAAATAAATCAGAAGAGAAACTGCCAAAAAAATAAATAAATAAATAAAAGACAAGGCTGGGCTGGCTGATATAGTCTCCTCCAGTGAAAGGTAATAGATGTGCTGAGAAGCTGAGAAAAAGCCAGTAGATAACAAGACATTTAATGACAAAGTAAATGCTTTTAAGGGAGAAAAGAGGTAGGTTGTTGAAAATGTTGAAATGAAAATGTTGGGCAAGCTGGAAGGAAATGGGTTATATATGAGCAATTCCTACATACTAATATAATCAGCAGCCTCTTGAAATGCCAAAAAAACTGGTGGTAAAAATGGATTTTTAATTAAAAAAATGATTGTCTATATATTAGCCTAGGATTACATTTCTCACAATATTTTTTCTATTGACATTTGGAACCATAATCAGGTGAAAAAAATTCACTAATAGGAAATTAAAAGTGAAACCCTTAAGTTTAGCTTGAATATAAATTTAATTTCTTACTGATAATGTAATAAAGTCATATAATAGTTTATGGTAGGTACTTAGATTTTAATTTTTTCCCAATTTTTTCTCAATGCACTCTGATATATTTTTTTTCCTTTCAAGATTTATCCATTTATTTATTTCTCTCTCCCCTCTCATTATCTGCTCTCTTTGTCCATTCACTGTGCATTCTTCTGTATCTACTTGTCTTCTCTTTAGGTGGCAATGGGTACCAATCCTGGGACCTTCTGGAGTGGGAGAAAGGCACTCAATCTCCTGTGCCACCTCAGCTCCCTGGTCTGCTGTGTCTCTCATTATCCTCTGTCTCTCTTTTTTTTTGCATCATCTTGCTGTGCTAGCACTCCTGCATGGACCAGGGCTCCTGTGTGGGCCAGCACTCTGCTTGGGCCTGCACTCTGCGTGGGCCAGCTCTCTGCTTGGGCCAGCCTACCATGCAGGCCAGCTTGCCTTCACAAGGAGACCCTGGGTGTCAAACTCTGTACTTCCTATATGGTAGATGAGAGCCCAATCACTTGAGCCACATCCACCTCCCTCTGATGTGTTTTAAACTGTCTTCACCTAAATCCACTAACCTTGAGAGTCTGGTTATCTCCAATGCAATGGATTCACTGAATGCCTCTTGATCCTACAAAGTTTCTTCAACAAACTCCCTGATCCCTTTCTTCTAAAATTTCTATCTCTCCTGATCTCCTAGTTCACCATATTCACTTGGAGTCCTATGACAGCACTTTCTAGGTATTTGCAAGCTCTTTCTGAAACATTAGTTATTGTAACTCTGCAGGACTTAGTCTCAGCCCTTCCTTTTCTTCTTCCTTTCTACCTATGCAGTATCTTCCATTCCATTGACCTCAAATACCCTCTTTATGTTTATAACACATAAATCTTATATCAGGTTCCAAGACCTGAACATAAAATTCTCCACTGGGATATTTTGGGGTTTCCTCATAAGTCATGTAGATGGACTTTTGAAGCAAGTTTTTCTTTAATAATTGAAACCTTGATAAGTGACCTTACTTGTCACCCAAGGCCTCACATAAAAAAACCCTAGAGTAATTCTTGGTATAAAATATCTGCATTTTTAAGAGTTTTCCATCTACAAAAATGAAGTAGTTCTAGATTATGTATTCAAATCTTCCTTACATTTTTTCCCTCTAAATGATCTTTTCTAATATCATCTTAAATGCCACAGTTCCCAACTGTTTTATTGGCTATGATAACTTCATACTCTTGGACAGGCATAGGTCAGTGTCAACCTGCAACATCACATTTCTGACAAAAAGGCATCATCAATTGCCCTCAAGAATGTTGTATGACTAGGCTGAAATCTTATAGGACTTTATAAGAAAACCATGAAACTGGACATTACCTAAAATACATGCTAATAAAATAATACAGAATACAACTTTAAAATTTTCAGAACAGTGAATTAAAAGCAAAGAAAAACATTATTTTGGAATCAAATGCCTGTACCTATACTTAAAATACATTGCTTGATTTTCCTTTTGAAATAGTTTCTTTTTTCTTCATATGTCAAGATATGCTTGAAGATTTTCATACTTTTACTTTTGAAAAGTCAAAGCTAGTAGTAGGATTACTATTTTGGATGATTGGGAAATTCTGGTAATGGGTGTTTGTTAGGTTAGTACAACATTTTGCATATGATTAATCCCACTGTATTCTATTCTGGGGAGTGGTTGAGTTTAGAAAGTTTATATTGTATATATGTTTCTACAATTAAAAAAGAGAGAGAAACTAAAGGGACAGTTAAAGTTAAATGCAGTATATGATACTGGACTGGATCTAATAAGAAAAATTAGTGCACATCTTTTTTATAGGGAAATCATTCATGAAATTAGATTTTTCATTCTGGGAATCCCTAATATTTTGAAGCTTAGAAGATTTTACAGTTTTTAAATCATCAGCAAAATCTGACATGAAGAGAATGGGATCATCTTTCCTTTTGCTCAGTAGGAAAATATGTGCACTTCAAAACCATGAAAATGTTTTTCTTTGAATATATATTTTCAGCAAAAGTAGTTCAACTTATATAGACTGTAGCAATGCCCAGATCCTGAGAGAATATTGGCAGATTACAATTCCTCTTAGAAATCAAGAGTAGCAGGGTCCTTATTCCTATAGACACTCTAGAATACTTGCCAAGCACAAAATCCACAAAAATTGAAACCTCTAGGCAAAGATCTGTAGGTTGATATTTAGAGTTTGAGAAGGAATTAAAGGACACAATCTGTTTTTCTTAAATTCATCTGTATGATTTATCTCATTTGAGGGTAAAGATTGTGTTAAAGAAGCCATGCCCTGAGTAGTTGTATCTTCACTGCCATCTGAATTAATCAGGGTATGTCTTCTGGGTTACAGGACTGATGACAATGCCAACTGCATAAAAAGAAAGTCCTCCCAGAAAATGATCATTTTCCTAGAAGGAAAGAAGCTCTGAGCCCTGGAATGTGTCAAAAACATCATCAATCTGTGTTAGATTTGTTGCATTTTTGGTCTATTTGTGTTGTGATAAGGAAGAGAATTTTAACTACCAAGAGTAGTCCTTATTTATTTTGTAAATAATCTTGTTAATCAGAATGTAATTGTTGGATTTAGGTACAGGCCACCTGAGGTCAGCTAAGATTCTGTGGATAAATATTTCCTCTGGATTCGTAACCCATTAGTATTTTTCAAAGGGAAACTTGAATAGTTTTATGTAGTTCCACCAGTATGAGATACAGATAAACAAACAAATCAATGTATAATGACAAATTATAGAGTAATCTGAAGGAAAGGAACTCTGTGTTTAAATCTGAGTCAAAATCTTACATATGTTCTGTCTCCAGGCATTCCTGGATAAGGCAGGTAATTGGAGTTGCTCCTATTGGAGACAGATATGGTTAATACTCTGAAGGACATGAGAAGTGTTCACAGTAAGTATCTATTGAAGTGAGTAAGTGTGGATTATACTGGACAGTAAACATCAGGTGAATTAGAGGCTGATGTTTGGATAGTGGATTCAATTCTGTGAACCTACCTGTGTGGTAGGAGAACCTGGGAAGCAGGCATAATTGTGTGAACAAATTATATGAAGAGATTTTGACAATGGTGTGAGGCATCTGATTATCAAAATGAAGGGTGACATTACTGGTAAAATCTAGGTGTAATTCTTAAAGAATTTGAAATGTGGAGAGAGGCAGAAAAAATTCAAACTCTGTCTTTTTCTAGCCATGTAATTTTTAACATTACTAAAGGTTTCTGAGCCTCTGTTCATGTAATTTGTTGAATAGATCAATTGGCCTTAGTCAGCACAGTTACTTTGATAATTAAATTAACAAATATGTAAACCTCCAAGCAAATTTAAAACAACCATTGTTTTCTGAGGTCAAATGGATAAGTTAATATGACTTCTGTTTCTGACAATATCATTTTTCCTTTAAATGCAGGTACTTATTAACAGTGCTTTAAGGAGAATTGACATTATTGAAGACCCTGCACATTATAAATTATGAAATTCATGGATGTTACAGCTAAAGAAAATTAATATACAATTTCTGCTTCTACTTTACTAAAATATCATATTAAGAAAATACATTTTCCACCAAATTCTTTATTCTACATTTTCTGAGCTTCCCAGTCTATTGGGGATTTTGAGACATTATGACCCATGTATTGCTACTACTTTCTGATACAGGGGATTTTCAGGACTAGATTTGCTTAATGGGAGCCTTTGATCTCTCCAATGGAACAAGTCCTTGAATTGGTCAACCCCATAATGATACCCAAATCCAGTGAGAGGAAATTTAGAACTCAGTATTGAGGGAGTGATATTGTTAGATATCCCATGTGGAAGAGCCAAGATAATTTAGGCAAGTGTACTTAGAAGGGAAGTTCTGAGGTAAAGCAGGAAGGGAGTGAAAGTACAGAGGTCTGGGATGGATGATTCATAAGCCAGGAATACTCACATTTGAAAAATTCCAGATTGATTTCTCTATAGGTGGTGACCCAATGTTTTGGAGTTAGGGAGGGAATTGAAAATCTCTGAACAAAATGGGCTCATGGAGTATCTAAAACTCAATAATTTTCATGTCATTATCTGTACAATAAAGGTATTCCTATCTTCTTTATTATCCAGAGTAGTCGAGACCTTCTTACTTTTGACCCTGGGACAGGGGTTCTTCCCCCTATTTCTCTTGGAGCACACTTCATGTTTATGTTGGTTGGGCCATGATTACTTCCAGGTCAGGTTTGAGATTCCTGGTAGATGGGTATGTAAATTGGGGAAAAGACAAGAGTCTCATCTTCTTTCTCAATTCTCAACTTTGTTTACCTAGTCCTTATTTGGTTGTGAGTGAAACCCAGAGAAAGACTGTTGTGAGCTGAAGTATTGACAATGCTGCCATGGGTGAGTTGGGAATTCCTATTTCTATTGAAATTACCCATGTGTTGTCACCAGGTGGGCTGGTTTCACCTATTGCCATGAATACTCTATGCCAGGGGTTCTTAACCATTTTTGTTCCATGAATCCCTTTGCTAGTCAGGTGAAAACCACAGACCCCTTACTAAGTCCACATTATACTGTGTATTGTTTAATAACTGTATCACACTCACATCTACATGTCCTCACAAGAATAATTTTTTAAAAATTTAAATTCAAGCTCCCAGACCCCTTGTAAAGAATCCCTGCTTTAAGCTCATTTAGGAGATATTCAAGGATCTGAATTGCAGTTAAGTATATGGAGGCCTCTGGAATGGTGTTGATAATTTAGGGGTTGATGAATAATTAACCTCTTTTCCAATATTACACAATTTTTCCAGACTACATAAGGCTCTATATCTACTGTATTCTATTTCCTCATTTGAGAAATAATGCACTCATCAATCATGTTAATGGTTGCAATTGGCTTTGGCTTGCAGTGAACATAGGTGATAGAGATGAGTATGAGCAAAAGTTCTACAGTCAGTAGGGTACCTGATATTTCAGCAAGTGAATTCAATCAATACAGTATTACAGGTGCTAGGGTTCAGGGCTGTGTATTAGTGAGAGGAAAAAAGTGAGTGTTAGGTAATAGTAGGAAAAGTGGAGGAATTTATTTTCCCCATTTTGAATTTCTTAAAGTATTTATATATATATATGCACATTTTGAAAACTTTTATTAAAAGATAATTAAATTTCTCCTTATCCACTTGGCCCCAATTGGCCAATTTCCAATTTTGTAGATAAGTGTTATTCAAGCATTAAAAATGGAAGTAATTATAATGAGTATCGTTTCTTTAATTTTGGCATGCATTCAGGAGAAGGAGTATAGTAAGTAGAGTAAAATTTACTGCCCTTTGAATATTTCTGAAGAATTGGAGAGACCAGAATGGATCAAGAATCTTCTTGTACTCTTGAACATAAAGAGGATGTAAAGATGCAAGAGAGACAATGAATATGGGTAGTTGAATGTCCCAAGGAAAGTTGAGATTGAAAGATCTCATGCACTTGGAGTGATCAGGCTAGGACCATCCTTCAGCACAGCAAGATCAAGGAACTGGTGTGTTCTCCTGAACTGTCACTACTTATATGTTATGATGGACACCTGAGTTAGGTCAAGTTGCATGAGGCAGCATGTACTGATCCCAAGTTCCACAGAATGCTGGACTCTGCAAGGTTCTCTGCCATTCTAATGAGTAATATGCCTATGACATATTTAGGTAGGAAGCATTTTACACATAAGCTTATTGGATCTTTCAAAACTAATAACAGTTTCTGAAATGATTTCATAGACAATAGGAGACTAAGGTCATTGGGGAATAATCTAACCTTAGTTATGAAACAATTATGGGAAAACAAAACTTATGTATGCTTGTGATGAGTTTGTTAATTTACATGATGTTTTGTGGGAAAGAATGTTGAAGTTATGAATGCTCAAATGAAATTTGTATAGCACCACCTGGGAGTCATAATGACCAGTTTATTAGGAAATTTCCAGGTTTTAGTATATCACATATCTTGGGATATTCTTTTATAATTGAGTTTTACACATTCAGGGTGTATATGTGTCTCTGTGTGTGAAAGGCAGGTGACAATTCAGTACTGAGAATGATCTAACTGGAAACTAAAACTCAGTTTGAGCTTTCTGTACCAGTCACCACTGCTTCAGTGCTGTTCTCTCAAAGATCCTAGATTCTCAAAGATTCTGGACATTGGTAGCAATGGCCGTATTTGAACACAAATGTCTGTGATGTTTTTAGGAGTTAGTGAACTTGAAATATGTATTTATAGACTTTACCCTTCAAGAATGGGCCTTGCTGGACACATCCCAGAGAAAGCTGTTCAGACATGTGATGCTGGAGAATATCAGTCATCTGGTCCGAGTAGGTAAGACTCTCAAATTTACCTATCATTCCTCTCTTTTCTCAAGAAGCATATAGAACAGCTTGTTCAAATTGTTTTATATTCTTTTATATTTCATTTTTGTATTTTATATGCATAATTTATTTTTAGTACATTATTACATCCTCAACTACTTAAAGGAAACTAATTTCTTTACTTATTAGTTACATCTCTTGTTTCACCCCACTAGAATGTAATCTTGAATGCGAATTTTATGTTTTTCTTCTACTCAATGTCCACTACTGAGAGCAGTGCTGGAAATTCCATGAAATATTTCCTGAAAGAATAAATAAGTGGATAAAATATTTACTAAATAAATATTCTGCTCTAGGCATTTGGTGTGTATTCACACTATAATAGTAAAAGCAACAGGCATATCCTTTTCCACATAAACTGTTCTGGGATAGCTTATGTTATTGGATTTTTTTAGAAAATAATAATGAGCTATCAAAAAAGCCTAGAATTTGTCCTTGTATAAAAATACAGAGAGCTCTGCCATCTCTATTTGAACTTGGGCAACAACAATCAGATGTCCTCACTGTATTTAGGCACAACATCAAGAGTGAACTCTTTGATGGTAAAGAATTGTCAATATTCTATATTCCAGCTGCATTTCCCTTGGCTGAACTTTAATACATATTTTAGTCTTCTTTGGTCACTCTAGTGTTCTGAAGCTATAGGTACAACAGAAAAAAATATATTAAATTTAATTTATTCCTGTGTGTGTGAACTCATTGTATGTACGAACTTTGATGAGGTTCCTTCAGTTAAGGTATGTCCCACTTCAGTCAGGATGTGTCTTAATTCTATTACTAGAGTCATTTATTAGAGAATAAAATGCTGATAGAAAGAAGGAAAGTGATAGGAATTAAGCTGAAATCTATGAAACCTGGAAGAGAAGAAAGAGACCAGTAGAAGCCACCTTGCATGTACCTTGCCATGTGACAAGCTTAGGAGCAAGGTTTGCAGCAGCCAGCCCCAGAATGCCTCAGTCTTGTGGTCAAAGTGTTCTTTCAATGATGTCTTGATTTGTACATGTTCCCAGCCTCAAAACTATAAGCTAGTAAATTTCCTTTGTTTCATCCAGCCAATTTCATGGTACCAGGAGTACCAGGAGTGTGGGGTGCTGCTTTTGCTGCAGTGGTAAAAAGAACATGATACTGGAATAAACAAAGACATATAGACCAAAACATAGAATTGAATTGTGTTTTTCAGAAATAGACCCTCATTTCTACAGTCAAGCAATATTAGATAAAGCTGTCAAAACCACCCAGCAGGATAACAACAGTTATTCAACAAATGGTTCTGGGAGAACTATATCCATATCTAAAAGAAAGACAGAGGACTCCCATCTCATACTTATAAAAAAATTAACTCAAAATGGATCAAAGACCTAAATATAAAAGGTACACCAAAGAAATTCTAAAAAGAAAATATAAAGAGATGTCTTCAAGACCTTCTGGTAGGTGGTGGTTTCTTAAAATTTACACTGAAATTGTGTGCAATGAATGAAATTTTTTTCTCAAAGTTAAACACTTTTTGGCTTCAAATGATTTTGTTAAGAAGATGAAAGGGAGGGTAGCCTACTCAATAGGAGAAAAATTTCAGGAAACATATTTGATAAGTGTTTGATTTCCTTGTTATATAAAGAGATTGTACAACTCAATGATAAAAAGACAAGCAACACAATTAAAACATGGGCAAAAGCCTTGAATAGACATTTTTTCCAAACAGGAAATAAAACTGTCCAAAAAGCACTTGAAAAGATGCTCAGTATCACTAGCTATTAGGGAAAAACAGATAAAAGCAAAAATAAGATATCATTTCATGACTTCCTCAGGAGCATGACTTCATAAACATATTATTGTGTATGATTTTGCAAGCATCCAGGAATGTATTCAGGAGAACTGAAGGCAAGGACATAAACAGATGTTTGCACTCCATTGTTCATATCTTCATTTTTCACAATTGCTAAAAGATGGAAACATGTGTCCAAAAGCCAAAGAATGGATAAACAAAATGTATTATATACATATGATGAAATATTCAGCTGTAAGAAAAAATGAACCTGAAATGTGCATGAAAACAAGGTAGAACCCTGAGGATATTATTTTTAGTTAAATAAGCCAGGCACAAAATGAAAATACTGTATGGTCTCACTAACATGAATTAATAAGAGGAGTAAACCATGTAGTTAAACTATAGATGATTAAGGATAGTATATGGGTTCAGAAGCAAGCTGATACTGAATGTATTTTGAATGTTTAATAAGGTTGACTATAAATGTGTGGAAATGGATAGAGTTGAATGTTACACATTCTAGTGAGTATAACTAACACTGGTGACTTATAAGTGTGATTGCGACTGAAAGATGCTGTATACGGAGACTAATGCCATTTGAAAGAAAGAGCATAATCTAGGGACTATAACACAGTGATTTAGGTGATGATGAGGATTGTGGTTAATAATACAAATACAAGAATGTTCCTCTATTACAAGTTCTTAAGAATATGCTGATAAATGGAAAAATACAATCAATGTAACTTATAGACTATAGTTAAGAGTAATAGTGTAATATTTTGCAGCAATGTCAAAGAAGGTACTCTATCAATGCAAAGGGTCAACAATAGGGGTATATGGGTTATGGGATTTTCCCTTTGAGTAATGAAAACATTTTAAAATGGAATGAAGCAAAGACAGCACTTCTCTGTGATGAAACTAAAATCCACTGAGTATATACTTTGGATGGATTGTACAAGGCAGGAGACCATATAACACAGTGAACCACATGGTGGGTTAAAGACTGTAGTCAACTGCACAAATATGAGAACATTCCATCATGAACTATAACAAATATACTATATGAATACATGGTGTTAATACTAGGATGGTTTATGATAAAATACACCAAATACAACTATAAACTATAGATAGCAGTAATATTATAATGATGTTCTTTCATCATTTGTAACAAATATATTACAAGATTGTAAGGAGATGTTGGTTGGATGATGTATGGGAATTGTGTAGGGTATGCGTGATTGTTTTTGTAAACTTATGATATTGCTAATAAAAAATACAATCTATGCCTACAACTGCAAGCAAGAGAGTCCCATCTATCAGATGTATGGGATGGAAGCCTCCCTCAATTAATGGTGGAGTGAGCATCACCATACATCCCAGAGCCCTTCATATTGGGAAACAAAGTATGGACTAAAATAAACTTATTAGTATTCTACTACAGACTACTTGTGATATCAGCAAAGGAAGAAATACCATTGTTGTAGTGGCAATGACCCATGGATATTCTGGGTTTAGGGAGAGGGAAAAACAGGTGTAATGGGGGCATTTTGGGACTTGGGAATCATCTGAATGACATTACAATGACAGATATAGGCCATTATGTTTCTAGCCATATCCTACAGAGTCAAGTGGGAGAGTTTAAACTACAATGTACACTTTAATCCATGCTTAGTGAAAATGCTCCAAAATGTGTTTATCAATTGCAATGAACTTACTACACTGATGAAAGATGTTACTAATGTAGGAAAATGTGGGAGGTGTGGGGCATAGGGGAATCCCCTATATATTCTCTGTAACATTTATGTAATTGAAGTATCTTTTAAAAAATAAAAAAGGGGAAAAATACACTCAGTGAATACCCTGTGTTGGGACTCAAAGGTCAAAGATCAAGCACAGGGAGTATGATAGCCCACGAAACACCTTTGGATTAGTTCATACTTCTCCACCCAAGGACATGACAATTGTGAATAAAGATGGAAAACCAAGGATCATAATTATGAATTGGCAGCCTCCCTCTGAAGCCAGTAGTGAAATTACAGATTACATCATTTATTACAGTACAGTACAGTAAATGTTGCAATACACAAGTGGATTATTGAGCCTTTTGTAGATAATAGGCTGACTTGCCAGATACAAGAGTTAACACAACACACCATATTGGTTCAAACTCCAAGCCTGGAACTCAAAGGGCATGGGTTATATGTCTCAAGCTGACCAGTTCAGAACACCTAAAGCCTGAGTCTGCAGGAAAAGGAAGTCAGCTGCCAGACATAGGATCTGACTAGTAACCTCTAATGAGTGGCAGTAACCATCCTCATGGGAACCCATTCTACCTTCTAGACAGTAATAAGCTGCTGGACCTCATTGTCTTTGTTGGCATCATTACCATTGTAGTGGTCATGATCATTGCTGTCTTTTGCACCAGTCATACCACCTTTCACCTGAAAAAGAAATGAGCTATGAGCAAATCTGTGAATGGCTCCCACAAGTCATTTCCAAATCCATCAAGGGAGACTGAGGCTGAATTTCATCAATTGGGGTCCATACCCAAACTCCATTATGACTAATACCCCAATCCCTTGCAACTCCCAAGATTTCACACCAGTTGACAATTCCAGGGACATCAATATCCATCAAAGGCAGAATTCACACAAAGGACTTGAATCAGAGGACAGCATGTCTACACTGGCTGAAAGGCAGGGGTGAAACCAAAACTGATGATGCCTTTTAATCTCAGCCACCACAGCCTGTGATAAGTGCCCATCCCATCCATTTCCTCAATAACCCTCACCTTCAATTCTACTCAATAAACCTTGTTTCTCCAGCTTGACATCATCTCTACCACCCAGGCAGCCCATGTCCCCTGGACACACCTATGTTCCTTTCAGACAGGGTCAATTTTCCCAGAAGAAAAGCATTCCAAAAGCATTAGCAAGATAAAATGCTGAGTACTTGCCCTATTTAGAAAAGGGATTTGAAATTTGTTTCTTTGTTGTTTTATTTATCATAACATTTCTTTTATTAACACAAATTTCCTTCTGTAAAATTCACTCCCATTTTTCTTCCTGAGTTTTAAATGTTCAGTGCAAGGTGCCATTGTAGTAAAAACAGCAGTAACTCTACTTACATTATCATCTGTTGTGCCATAAACTTATATCTTAATTATTAAAATGATAACATTTTGCTTGATAGGTATTTTATCTGGAGAATTTCTTTGGAAGGAGGTTCTCAGTCTGGGGGATAAATAAGTGAGAATCATCTTTGAATAGTCACAGCCCAAAGGCCCCAGGAAAATATGGGGTGTGGTGAGGGTGAAAAGGAAATTAGAAAATTATGTTCTCAGCTACAAAAAGGAAAAAATAAACACAATAACACTTAGGAATCTGGGGAAATAGCTAAAGGCCTCTCACTGAAAATTCACTGTTCTTAATGCAAACCCATCCTCCACATTCCTGGTTGGTGGTTGAATAATACAGGCCAGGGTAGGGAGGTGGGCACTGAGGTACCTTTTACATATGCACACCTACAATGATGTGTAGCTGTATGTTTAGGGTCACAATTCAGACTATAGGTATTGACACATTTAGTGGCTTTTGGAATCACAGATGGAGTTTGGGCAATTCTGCCTTGCATTTGTGTCTGAAGAGACAATTTACTGACCACCACAATTAATCCAAGTCCAGTTAGACCTAACCTGAGTAGAGGCCCAGCTTGTGGCAAATTGTTACCCTGGACAGGGATAATTGGGATCTTGC
>JAQZBX010051633.1:0-19360 GCA_029593785.1 Cabassous unicinctus | reverse complement strand
CTGCAGACCTGTGGATTTGCCCTCCCCAATATGTCTTGAATTTATTATCTCTTTTCAATTCCTCTTGCTAGTTCATGTTCTGATAGCTTTTCACCTTATAGAAAAACCCTCCTAATTTGTTTCCCTACATCCAGTCCTTACTCATGCTTCTCCCCACCATCCACTCTCCATATGACTGGAAAAGCAGTCCTTCTAAAATGCAAGGCATTTCCCTCACTGAGCTTATAAATGTAGGAGCAGGCAATCTTTTTACAATATTTATTCACAATTTTTTATGTAATGAAAAAAAATCAGCATAGACATATATGGATGAATACCTTAGAATCAAATTCCACTTCATATTTTCTATGATTAAAATGAAATCTGCTCCACATTACAGCATGTGGTACAAGTGAAAGTTTCACAACAATTCAACTGGAAACAAAGTGGCTGGAGATGTAAAGCATCACATGGCCATCAGAGAGAGATGCAGGTGGGCAGATCTCACAAGAACTTGCTCCACAGCAGCCAAAACCATAGTCACCTGCAAGCTGATGCACTGTTGCTCAGACCCTCTTCTACAGACCCATTTGCCACATTTTTTAGCAACAAATATAGCTGTGAAGTGTGCATTGAAGTATTTTATGTTACTGGAACCTGAAATAATACAATTATGGACCCAAAAAATGCATACTTAATGCCAACAAGATAAATTCAGGAGGATAAAAACAGCTTTACTGAGTTACCACCTCATTAAAAGTGGCCTTCAAGAATTGGATGGTGAAAGACTTTGGCTTATGTCTGAGGTCTGATTATCCTGAATTAGAAACAAAAGCTTTGAAATGTTCAATTCCATTATTGTGAAACAGACATTTTCTGCATCAATATTATTGAAGTCAAAATACACAAAGCAATTGAATATGGGACTGAACAGAAAGCCAGATGTTTTTTCAAATAAACCCAATCCTGAAGATTTAGTTTCAGCCAAATCATGTCATCTATCACATTACACAAACTCTGATGTATCAATTACAAGTTTTGTTCATATTTTATTTTTAAAGTGGTTTCAGTTTTATGGCTCTTTAAGACTATTATTGTAGGGCCTTTTTTGTGTAAACCTATTTTAGTCACAAAATAATAAAATAATTTAAGCAAACACCAAGAGTCCCACCAAATGGTCCCTCAAGTTTGAAAGACACAGCAGGGGCCTTATCTCCTCCCAACAGGCCCATTCATATACACTTTGCTAAGCCACTCAAAACTGCTTGTATATACTTCACCAAACATGGCAGGCCATTTCAATCATGTTCTTCCCTCTACCTCAAATATACTTTCCTCTACATACTCACCTTACTAAAGACTACTGATTCTTTAAATTTCTGCTCAAGAGGCTGAGAGGTTTTCACTGACACCCCCCACCACCACCAATCTTCTTCTGTACTCCCAGCAACCCCCTGCAATCCTCCATCAAAGCAGACCTCAAAATGTATGGCAATTCCTGATTTCCTTGGTATAATTCTCAAAAGACAGAAGGTAGATGATTTGCCCATTTTATAGGTAAGAACATGATGACTTAGGGAGGTAATGTCACTTGCCTAGGGTCACAAAGTTATTAAGCAGTAGGACTGAGCTAGAGCTAAATGGTCTATTTCAAAGCTGTGCTCTTTCTATTACACAGGCTCAAATATGCATTTGCTTCACAAAATCTGAGTGATCGAGAAGCCAAAAAATACATAGGAAAATCTCTTAACTCAACTTCAGTTTTTCCTTGAGTATTCCATTCCTTTGTAATTTTACTATTTCATTTATTTCTAGAACAGCCTTTCTGTGACTTAGAAAAGCCTGCTAGATTGTAAAAGGAAATAAAAGGAAGGCAATGATTCTATGGTTATCAATAGTAATGAAGTGATGAGGCACATTTTTTTTCCAGCTCATCTTCATTTGGCCCAGGCAGTCAAATATGCATGTATTAGAATTATGTAATATTAATCATGAAATTATCTCATAACAATGAATTAAAAATAAATGGTCCTTACTTACATTTCCTGCTTTTCGTTCTCTGAAAGGAAATGAGAAAAATTTTAACAATCACTTCATTTTTATTACGTTTTCAACTTTCCCTGAAGCAGCACATACTTTTTTGCCTCTGTGCCTTTCCATATGTTGTTTCTTTGCCCCCAATGTTCTGTCTTCTAATCTAACTCCAGTGGCCATTTGACAAAAGGTGCTCTTCCCTGAATGTCTTGTCTTCTCTGAAACCTTCTGTGACCCTTGCTCCTCTCCTAGTGAAAATTCAGCCCTTTCTCCCTTGGTTCACATAGCACTTCATTTGTCCCTCTTGTATAATCTTTAACCATCTTTTAGACTATGAGCTGAGAAACTAGGCAATATGCCCTTCTGAGTCCACAGTCCATATCACAGTGGTCAATTGATGTTTATTGCATTAGATGGATCTGTATTTAGTGTTAGTGTTGGCCTTGAAAGTGTGAGCTCTGTGGCAATGCAGAGGAGAGAAGGGCCAAAAAAGTAAAAGAGAGGAAGGGGAGGTGAGAATTTTACCACTGAACCACCATTGTGCTTAGAGTACAAGCAGACATATTCACCAAATTCCAAAATGTGAGAAGCGGTTTTGACTTATCTCTGGGTCACAGACTTCATTTACTGAATCAACAGTGTAGTGTGGCCAGCCAAGGTTGGGATCAAATAAATATCCAGGTTTGGATGGATTGGGCTTGGCAGCATCCGGTGGAAACACCAAACCATGAGCCACCCACTGTAGCAACATCTACCATATCAATAAACAAGTAACCCCTAACTGAAATTTGGAGCAATTGGAAATAATTGTTTGAGACATGGTTGTGGTAAATTTTGCTTCAATTTCCATCTGCTGATGCCCAAGGACTGGCAAAAAAAGGAATCATTTGATTGATAGAATAAGACCTGGAAGATAGAAGGGAATCTTTTACAAAAAGACCAAGAATGTAGAATGAAATAAAGACTAAGCACTTAAAAAGGAAAACCTATAAACCAATATGCAACTAAACAGTTGGCAATATGGTATAGGCAGTCAGTCTATCATCACTGAATTTAGCTAAATGATGTGGTGGAAAGTACTTAGACTGGAAATAAGGTGTGGTTAGTCCAATTTTGGTTCTGCCACCACCTAGCTATAGGAATTAGAAAGTCATTTATCATTCTAGACCTTGTTTTCTCATCTATACAGGAAAAACCAAACTAGTTCTTTAAGTGCTAATTGTCTTTGCTTCAGTTGCATGTTAAAAGGATTGAAATTCTCATTTTGAAATGTCACTTGTCATTGAAGCCAAGACTGTACCAATGACTAGGGCTCCTGTGTAATCAGTAGCAGCACAACTGAGATTACCATAATTTCAGATTCATTTTGTTAAGAATAAAAGACCCTTGTGCACATAGACCTTTCTCATATTATTTTTGAGTCTACTTTACCCAAAGGAAGGCAGTGATGGTGGTTATATTGCAAAAATTTGGATTCTGTGCAGAAGCAATGGAAAAGAGTCAAAATTTATTCTTGAGACAGGCAGGGTTTGGATGCATAGTTTATTTCACCTGCTATCTTTCAACTCTGTGGTTAGCACTTACATTTTGCTATTAGTACTTATTTACATTCATGTGCACTGAGCCTAAGAGTATCATCTTTAAATAAGAGTCTGCATATTTAGCTAGATATGGGAAGGTTGAACAGAATTGGTTTCCTTTTACTTTGGACAGTTACTCTTGCTTTCTCACTTTCTTCTTTTCCTCTTTGTGGTTATTGTCTTTCTTCTTAAAGTAAAATAACAGAGATGACACAAATGCAATAGTTAGTCCTATAATAGAACAACTGCATACACTGGAATCAAATAAAGAATACTAGTGATATGAGCACTGAAGCAGAGAGAACAAGGAACTTGTTCAAGAATAAGGAATTTGGTATATTATTACCAGTATAATAATATACTGGTAATCAGGACCCAAACTCAGCTTTAGACTCCAAGTTCAGAGCTCTTTTCATTGCCCCAAGCAGCCTCTGCTAGGAACTATTTGAGCAAACCCTGTGGAGCTTGGGAGTAAGAGAAAGTGAAGAGCAGTGGCCCCAAACCAGGTGCTCTTTCAAATGACTAATAAAGGCATTTCATAAGAGTGAAGGCTGTTGGTATGAAGAAGAGTAGCAACTTAACAAAATTATACTTAGGGACTCAAAAGTGGCCTACTGCCTACAAACCTTTAGATGCCCTCAGAAGCAAAACAAAACAAAATTTTTAAAAAGGACAGAATTAGAATTATACATTTTCACAGCATTTGTTTTGCATCTGATGCAGAATTGACTGGGTTTGTAAAGAAATCCCAATGTTCTGTAACTTTATCCTACCTCTTTTCCTTTAGTCAGAAGTTCATTTCACTCTATCTTGGCCCACATCATTAATCCTTCCCAACAGTGATCTCATTTTCCTTTAATTTCCTCCCAAATGCAGCACTAATAGCAAAAAATAATGTGTTTGAATTTGCAAAGTTTCTTTAAAGAGTATTTTACCCATTAGCATTGTTTTATGGCCAAATTTTTTTTTAATAAGGATGTTATTTTAAAATTGACTTCCATTAGAAATAATTTATATACAATAAAATGCACCCATTTTAATGCAGATTGATGCTTTTCAAAATATAACAATAATGCATAAAATATTGTACAAACTTATGGCCTACTTTTAATAAATGTGGAAAGCACCTGGCATTTACTAAACACTTAATAAATATTTGTTGAAGGAATGAAGTGTACCTCTTAAATATATATTGGATGGTAGGATAATTTAATAATGTTAGGGATTATATTCATTCTTTCATCCAACAAGTATTCATTGAGTATCTATTATTTCCCAGGCATTTTGAATGTTGGGGAAAAAGCAGGGAACAAAATGGGCATGGTGTCTACCCCCATGAGCTTATTGTCCAGAGTCTGAATGGAATAGAGAAATCACCCAGGATTTGGAGTCAGAAGGCCTGGATTTTAGGTCCTGCTTCAATACCTCAATGTAACATGGAACAAATTACCTATCATCTCAGTGCCTCAGTTTTTCCACATATAAAATGAAAATGATGAAATTACCAATACCAGTATTTCATTATTAGGATCAAATAGGTTCATGCATGCAAAATTTGATTTTTAAAAAAGTATGTGGGAGGTGTGAGGAGTGGGGTATTTGCAAATCCCTATTTTTTTTGTGTAACATTTATGTAACCTAAGTAGCATTTAAAATTTTTTTAAATTAAAAGTAAAGTAAGGGTAAATAGACCCTTAAGCATCTGTACAGATATTATTTATTTTTAGATATTTGGTGAAGGCATTTAAACTAGAAGTTAAAGCTAGTATTCACTCAGATGAGCTCTATTTCATTTGGGGGAAAACAGATGCTGCCTTAACTGATATATGGATTCTTATTCTTTTTTTTTCAGTCCCCACCCCCCATTTCTGCTGGGTTTTTTGTGCCCATGCACTGGGAATGCTCTGTCTGTTTTGTGTCCTCTCTTTCATTCTTCTCCTCCTGTCTTCACTAAGATTCAATCGTGGGAACCTCCGACGTGGGAGAGAGGTGTTCTGCCACCTGTGCCACCTTAGTTCCTGGTTTTTCAGCACATCTTGTCTTGGCTCTCCCTTGTGTCACTCTCCTGTTATGTCATCATATTACTGCAGGCAGCGCAGCCATGCACGGGGCCTGAAGGCATGCCCACGTGAGGGGCCTGGTGGCACAACTGCTTATGGGGCCTGATGGTGCACCTGCACGTGGACCCTGGAGTGGGGCCTGGTTGATGTAGATGTAATCAGCCATCTATGCAGTAAACTCACTGATGACTGAAACCTATAAATGACCTAGTATTACAATGGGTCCAGTGCTTGCTTGACCAAACAACTGGCCACAATTACCTGGCTGAGTTGACACATTAGCCTAATCATAACACCATCTCCCACCCTTTCCCAACTGTACTCTTTGGAAGGAAGTTACTATGTGAAACCTACATTTAAGGAATGGAGAGTTAGCAAAAATATCCCAGCCCCAAGGGACACCAAAGGCTGTTTCCCAGGCACTGAAATATAAGACCTCACTGGACTGTTGGATGATTGAGAAATATAAACTGATTCTTGATTTTAAATGTCTTGAAATTTAGCAAAAATAAATTTCACTAAAAATAGAACATTGGGTTGCTTGATGTAGAAATGATTGTCATATACTTTTAAATAACTCTTTCTGGAACTTTAATTTTATACCTAGGTTACAAACAACAACAGTAAAACAGCAAACATTTGCTCCACTCTGCTCTGTCTGGCAACCCAAGTAATCACGTCAACCCCAGGGAAAAGGCTGTTATTATTTGTGCCTTCATTTTAGGCAGTATGTTACCTTGGAAGGCAGAAGCCATCATGAGGACAATCTTTAGAAACTTGAGGCATGTTTTGAGTCCAAAGTGGAGATTCAGAAAGCAAAGAGGTCTAGGTGTGGGAAGAAATGAAGATGAATATTTAGACTGTGGCCTTAAATATTGCTTTGAACTTTAGGCATCATGGATCTCATCCTTAAGAAACCATAGAAATACCAATATAAAGTTCAAAATAAACAAAATCAATGCCAACACTATCGTTAATATTGGATCTTCTACTTATCTGCCTGGTCAAAATCACACATGCATCATTCATGTTGCACACACTTAGTGCTCCCTCTAGTGGCTGTTTCTTTGCTTCAACAGTGAACTATATTCTTAAGTGATGCAAGCCAGACACAAAAGGACAAATACTCTATGTGCTATTATGAACTAAATATATTCTGTAAACTCATGGAGTTAATTAGACTATAGGTCACCAGAAAATAGAATGAGGGTAGAGAACAGAAAGCTGAGGTTTAATTTGTACAGCATTGGTGAAAAGGTTGTTTGTAAATACTTGGAAATTAAAGGAAATGGTGAAGGCACATCAGTGTTTGTTAACTAGCAGAGCTATTATATGGTTATGACAGTGGTTGAAAGGGAAAGTCTAAGGTTTCATATATTACTAGAAGAAAAGCTTTAAAGTATAACATGGGGCTATATAACATTAGTGAAATGTCATGTGAAATACTAGTATAGGTAATATTGCATATATAACAGTGTTTGTACTAAATATAAATACAAATAAAATAGACAGAAACAGAATAGCAGTTATGTATGGTGGGGGAAGCATAGAGAGACTGGGTGGTGATGAGTTTTTCTTCATCTGTTTTTGTTTATTATTATTATTATTGGAATATTAAAAATGCCCTATTAACAGTTGAAGTTATAAATGCACAAAGATGTGATTATACCAAATACCATTGATTGAACAATTTGATGGATTTATTCTTTATTAATAAAAATGATTTGTTAAAAAAAAAAAAAAGTAGTGACAACACCAAATCCTAGTGAAGATGATGGGAAACTAGATTCCATCATTCACTGCTGGTGGGAAGGTAAGATGCAGCCACTCTGGTACATACTTCATGTCAAACAAATATTTCTAGTTTTCATTCTGTAACACAAATCACTTATGATTAGTCCCCTGTGGAAAGTCTCAGGTAATTCAACACTGCCCATACACCGGTGGCTTTCTAGACTCCCTTCAGAAACGTTAAACATATAAAATGCCCCAACTGCCCAGGCTGCTCCCCATCCCAGGGATTCTGGTTTCAATGAACCTGGAGAAAGTCTGGCCACTGGTATTCATGAGTGATTCCATGGGGATTCTAATGTGCAACCAAAGCAGAGAACCCCAGAATCCTATATATTTACTTGGATGGACATGGCCCTTGTGAACTAGGTGTCACCCCTTTGGCTTCTCCCCCACATTTGGTGGGCTTCACAGACTCTGTGCCCAGCCCCAGTGATTTCTTGCTGGTCCCCAAATGCTATATTCCCTCATCCTTCCATGACTTTCTATCCTGTTCCAGTACTCAGAAGTCCATGTCCCCTATTCTGGCCAACTACATCCCATCTCCATTTTATGGAGACATGTTCCCCAGGAAGTGTTATTGCACCTTCTCTATGTGAACAAGAAAATTGCCTATATATCCACCATTGCATTATTAATTTTAGTTGCATTTGGAAACATCTGTCTTCCCAAAGGGCAGGGCACATGTTGCCATGTCCTCAATACCTGGTATCCATAAGGTGGTTGTCATGGAACATTAAGTGGCTAACAAACCTAGTGAGCAAAGTCCTTTACCTATTCCAAATTCACAGGTGAGGGAAAAAAGGATGGGAATCTATTTTCCTTATTAATATGTTGTGAAGGATTTTTCTCTTTACAAGATGTGATCGTTAATGTCGTGTGTCAACACAGCTAGGTTATGATGTCCAGTTGTTTGGTCAAGCAAACACTGGCATGATTGTTACTGTAAGCATTCTGTGTAGATGGGTTTAAATCACTTGTCAGTTGATTGCATCGATGGCTGACTGCATCTACAGCTAACTGCAACTACAATCAACAAAGGAGAGTTCTTCAGTAATGAGAGGAGTCTCCTCATCCAAACAGATGGAGGCCTAAAAGCCAGAACTGAAGATTTCAGCTGTCAGAAAAAAGAATTTCTCTCTCTACTTCAGCCAGCCTTCTTCCCTTTGGGAATTCAACTTTACCTTCAGTGAGAATCATGATCTACCCTATGGATCTTGGCCTTCTCAATCCCCATGGCATGTGAGACAATTCTTATAAAAAATCTCTCTCTCCATATATATCCATATATAATCATATTTATCCTGTCAGTGCTATTTACCTAGAAAACCCAAATACACAAGACAATGTATGTTTCTTGTGGAAAACTAAAATAATATATAGTTTAAAAAGTAAAACTTAAAAAGTAAAAAACAAAAACAAAACACTCTTTTTGACCCCACCTTCCCCATTCCTCTGTACTTCTTTTTGACAAAATTCCTCAAAAGAGTTGTCTAGGCTCAATGTCTCCAATTCCTTTCCTCTTAATCTATCATAAACCTACTCTAGTCAAGCCTTCACCCTCACCATTTCACCAAAACTGTTCTTGCTAAAGTCACCAATGATCCTAAACAGGTTTCAACCCTCATCTTGCTTGGTGCATCAGCAACATTTGACCCAGTTCATCATTCCCTCCTCACTGACATCCTTTCTTCACTGGGTTTCCATAAAATCACATACTCCTTGTTTTCTTCCCAACTCCCAGTCACCTAGAGATGACTCCTAGTCTCCTCTCTCAGTTTCTCCTCTTTCCAACCTGTTAAGAATAGGATACCCCAAGGCTTAGTCTTTGGTCTCTTCCCTTTTTATTCACACTTATCCTGTTTCATACTACTAAGGTTCACTTATTTGCCTCCAACTCTCCAATTTATATCTCTAGGCCGGGCCTCCTTCATGTCTTACCACTCACTAAGCAGCCCAAACACATCATGTCCAAAACTGACCTTCAGAGACAGCCTTTGAAACCCTGTTCTACCCACAGTCTTCTCCACTTCAGCTAAGGGCAAATACATGGTTCCAGTCCCTCAGGCCAAAAGCTTTGGTGCCTCCCTTGGCACTTGTTCTACCATTCCCCATATCTGATCTATCAGGAAATCCTGTTGAAATCTTCAAAATATCTTCAGAATTTGGACACTTCATACCATCTCCCCCACT
Organism: Cabassous unicinctus; assembly: GCA_029593785.1. NCBI lineage: Eukaryota > Metazoa > Chordata > Mammalia > Cingulata > Chlamyphoridae > Cabassous > Cabassous unicinctus. The sequence continues at coordinate 9,723 of JAQZBX010051633.1, read as the reverse complement.
TAATACCCTGATTTGAGTCACCATCATCTCTGACCTCGTTTATTCATCCCAACTTTGCTGCACCTTGGAATCACCTGAGGATATTTGAAAACCAAAGTCTGACTTCCACCTCTTGATATTCTGATTTAATTGATATGGAGTGTGACATGGGAACCAGGAGTTTTCAATCCACTCCATGTGATTCTAATGTGCATTGAATTTGTGAATCACTGGATTGGTTATAATCACCACCTAATTCATCTCCCTGCTTACCCGTCCTCTCTACAGTCTATTTGAAAGACAACAAAGAGTGATACTTTAAAATTATAAACCTTATCATATCAGTCCTCTGCTCAGAATTCTACAGTGGATCCCCATATAAATTAGAGTGAAATGCAAAGATGTTACAATGGCCTACAAGGTCTTACATGACCCCATGTCCCCACCCCACTGCTTCTGACATCGATTACTCTTCCTCTCACTCATAGCCTAGTTCCCACTGGCCTCCTTACTTTCATTGACCACACCAGGCATCCTTTCACACTAGGACCTTTGCACTAATATTCTCTGCCTGAAATACTCTTCCCCCAGAAGTCTTCTATCAAATATCTGCTCATTAATCACTATCTCAATAGGGCTTATGCTAATCCCTATTTAAAATGACAACTGTACGCCTGCTTCTCATTCTTGCTTGTTTCTTTCTCCTTCATTTACCTGGCTCTTCTTTTTCTTTTATCCATATTCTTTTCACATATCAGATAATTTGCTCCTTTATTGTTTATATTCTGTCTCCCCAATAGAATTTAAGTTCCATAAAGAGTCATATTTATTTGTTTTTTTTTTTACTGATGTATTCCAATCACTTAGAACAGGACTGGAAAATAATAAACACTTAATAAATCTTTGTTGACAAAATTAATGAATTAATTTATTCAAAATAGGTAATGCAGATAGTCCATTCATTCTTCGACAAATATATATTAGACATATATACTATGTTCAAGCACTGTATTAGGAACTGAGGATACTTAGGTGAAAAGCACAAAGAATATTACTGTTCTCCTGGGTCTTTATACAATGGGAAGAGGTAGACAATAAATGAGCCAAAAGAAAATTAAATGAGAAATGGTATAAATAAAATAGGGTAAGGAGATGGGAAAGGGGCAGTTCTTCAGAAAGGCTAGGCAGGGAAAGCCTCGCAAGGAGGTGTCATTTGAAGTGACACATTAATAGAAGGAATCAGCCATATGAAGATATTGGAGAAAAATGCCCCATATAGAAGAAAGAGAAAGTGCAAAGGCCCTGGGCTGGGAAAAAGCTTGGCAGAGAGTAGGTGAGTGTTTCCAGAGATAGCAGTAAAGGAAGAAGAGTAGAAAGCAGAGGCTAGGTCATACTGGGTTTTATGAAGAATTTGGACTTTATTCTAAAAGAAAACAGAAGTAATTGAATGGTTTTAAGCAGGGAAGTCACATGATCTGATTTAAGTTTCATGAAATAACTGAGACTGCTGGATGGACTGCAAGGGAACAAGAATGGAAGGATATCAGTCACTTGATTGTAGGGTATACATGTATCCTTGAGCAATATGCAAAGTCCTTCCAAGAGGTACCAAGGCCTGGATATATTTTTAAGGAAATAAACCTCCATATGCACTCTCCTCTAGTCAATAACTTGCCTGTAATGGAAATGTAGGTTATCCTTTCCCATATTCATTTAAAAAGTCATCCTTCTGTCACTTTACAAGAGAAGAACACATCTTTAGCTCATTCCTCTGGTACATTGCTTCTGGGTGTTAACGTCTACAGGTGTTAAACAATGGACAAATGGGAATATTGGCGTTTATGTTTTAAGAAAGTGAATAATCTTTTTATAAGTTGTTTGGTTTCATCAAAATCTTAGGATGACCTAATAGAGTTGCCAGATGAAAAGTCATGGAAATTAATTTTGATGAAAGATGACTATGCAATTTTTGGCACAAAACTCAGAAGTTCAAAGAATCGAGTAACTCCAATCTCATAAAATCCTTCCATTTTCATCTAGTAGATGATGTGGATATATGTTTCTCTGCACATACATCTATGAAAATAAATGCTGATCCCTCTCTCTTCTAGCAGTAAGTATATTTTTCTACAGATATACCTTTTTAAAAGACTAATATCATCTATTTCATTAAGATATTCCTAAAAATTATTTTTAAATACAATGATCATTACTTGGAATTTATTATGTTGTTTTGATCAATTGTATACTACTACTAATTATAATTGCAACTCAAAAGGCATTTAAAACACTCAAAATCTCTTGGTGATAGGAAAAATGCTTATAAATGATTATTTTCTAAGTGTTCACTGTGTTAGCTTTTCCTTATTTATTTAGAAGTAATGTGTGGTACAGTTGAACAACAATGAAATTTGTGGTGAAAAGAAATGGAGTCTTGACTTATGTTATTTACAATGATTTCTTAACCTTCCTTAAGCCTCATTTTTCTCACCTCTAAATCAGCATAATGACAGTTACCTTAATGTGAGGTTTCAAATGAGATCAAGTAAATGAATGAGTTCCATAACAGCCAGGGTTTTTTCATCTATGCTTCTTTCTCATGATTTCCTTATCTTTGGACACTAGCTTCGTCTACTGACAGGAAGCCTGAGTGATGATTTTTTTTTCCTTGAGACTCAGATTGGTGTCATTTTGATAGGTGCCCATCCTTTGAACCACTCACCTGTGATTGTGGGGATGGGGTCATGTAAGAACATGTCAGTTCTTGCTCTTGCCTTCTGGATGAGAAGAGAAGCTGTAGTTGCCAGGAGAACACTGTGAAAGTGGACAGATGCATAAATATTTCTAGGCAGGTAAAAAACCATCTGCTTTGCAATACTTCTGCAAGTACCTGGACTTGAGTTCCAACTCAAACCCTTGGTAGCACCCCCATGGGGTAAGCAAATATACCTCTTCCCTCTACCTCATATTCTGAGCATCATATAATGCATCTAAATGGTCTTTGTGAACTCTAAAGTATGTATCAAATATTAGGAACTACAAATAAATAGTAAAGTATGGAACTAGTCCTGGTTGTTTCATTAGATAGCTGTGTGGCTTTGAGTAGACCACTTAGCTGTTAAGTGTCCTTTTCCTATCTAAAAATGGGGCTCTCAATACCTTGTATATTTCTCCTCAACTTGATGTGGAAGGTGAAATATAAAAGTACTTTGAAAAATATATTTGAAAAATGACATAATTAACATTAGTATTCATTATTATCTTAATTCTTATGCATTCCCTACCTTCAAAATTTTTAACTGACTAGGTGAAATAGATTATCATGGGGAACTTATGTATGCCAATGCAATCAATAAATATCTTTGAGAAAAAGCTGAGTGAATCGTTTTTTTGGGAGGGGGGCTATTAAGAGACAATCCTTCCAGAGAAACATCAGTTGGTACTTTAGTCAATGTAAGGAAAAACTAATTTTTCTCTAAGCAAAAAAATTAAAGATAAAATGCTGCTTTAGTTGCATCCTATTGTTTTCTTGACATAAGATTGCCAGTTTTGTGGTCTTTATGAAGTGATCCATGTCCATATTCTGAAATGCAAGCATTGTCAAAAATCTAAGAATGTTGATGAGAATGGAGATGAAATTAATTTATTTCACTCCCATTGGAAATTCCTGATGAACTATTAGGTTGGTGGAAAAGAAATTGTGGTTTCAGACCATGAACTAAAAAATCATTATAACTAGGCTCAAACACATTGTTATTAATCAAAATGGGAACCATTACAACCAAAATATTTTTGCCAATGAGAAATAAGTTTGTTTATTCCTGTAGCATAAAAATCCATGCTTTGGGATTCACCAAACTCTTAGAAAGCATCTTTTGCATCCTGTTGATTATGGAAGTGTTTTCCCTGCAAAAAAGTTGTCAAGATGCTTGAAGAAGTGGTAGTTGGTTGATGAGAGGTTGGGTGAATACAGCGGATGAGGCAAAACTTCAAAGCCCAATTCATTCAAATTTTGAAGCCTTGGTTGTCCGATGTGCAGGAAGGTGTTGTCGAGAAGAATTGGGCCCTTTCTGTTGAACAATGCCAGCTGCAGCTGTTGCAATTTTTGGTGTTTCTCATTGATTTGCTAAGCATACTTCTCAGATGTAATGGTTTCACTGGGATTCAGAAAGCTGTAGTGGATCAGACAAGCAGCAGCCCACCAAACAGTGACCATGGCTTTTTTTTTGGTGCAAGTTTGGCTTTGTGAAGTGCTTTGGAGCTTCTTCTTGGTCCAACCATGGAGCTGGTAGTCACCAGTTGTCATATAAAATCCACCTTTTGTTGCACATCACAATTGAGAAATAGTTCATTGTTGTTTCATAGAATAAGAGAAGATGGCACTTCAAAATGATGATATTTTTAATTTTGGTCAACTCCTGAGGCACCCACTTATTGAGCTTTTGCACCTTTACAATAGGCTTCAAATGCCGAACAACCATTGAATGGTTGACGTTGAGGTCTTTGGCAACTTCTCGTGTAGTTGTAAGTGTATTTGACGATTGCTCTCAATTGGTCATTGTCAACTTCCCATAGCTGGCTACTACACTCCATCTTCAAGGCTCTCATCTCCTTTGTAAAATTTCTTAAAAGAAAAAAATTAAAATTTATTAAGAAAACAATTTTGTGAATCTGTAATATTGTTTCTTAAAAAATATTAATACAAAACAGTTTATGTTTTAAACAGGTATCTTTGAATTACTTCAGTAATTCATTCTAGAGTATTAAAGGATTATATTTTTTTCAAAAATCAAAGGATTATATATTTTTTACAATTAGGAAGCTATTTAGTTTGAATAAAAACTATTTGAAAAAACTAAGACAATCTGAAAATGAGATATTAATTAAAATGATTAATTTAAAATGCATTCAGAAATCAAATGTATTTGATTTAGAAGAAAAATAAAAGATGTTGATTTGGGATTGTCCCAAATAATTATTTTTTTTCTTAAATATTACAGTTATAGGGTGAAGTTACTCTGGAAAACTTTTACTTATATAGAGTGTGAGCACTTTCTACCAACATTAAATGACTGATATAAGACAGTTATGATAAGAGCTTGGTTTTGTGAATATTATATGCTTATATTCGTGAGTTTTTCATGTTCTTTACTCTATTTTGTGTCAAATGTGTACACTCTTCCCTTGGAAAAGCTTTGTGTTCTACTAAGTGAAATGCATTCAAAAAATAAAAAGAAGGAGGACATTCCTAAAGAAGCCACAGTGTGAAATGGGGCACCTCACCTCTAAATGGACTCATGTGAGAAATATAATATTATATGCAGAATAAAGGTCAATCTGACCCCACTAATTTTAATTTACAATAAGTACACTGGTAATGGAATTCAGTTACTAGTGTACTGTGTATTATGATAACATTTTCAAGGCTGGTTAGCACAGTTTTCGTTATGTCTCTTTCCTAGCTATACACAGATTTACAGAAATCAAGTTGAAGGAACAAAATAAATAATATATATTATCAATTTTATTTTTATAGATGGATCTCTATGGTAATCAAATCCCATTTGAAGATCTAGAAAATCTTTGTTGCTGAGAATGAAACTATTTTGGGCAGGAATCTTTAAAACCTCTTTTCTTATGAAAATATTTACATAAAATATTTCAATCAGAACAAATTTGCTGCTAAAAACCAATATTTTCCATGGTAATTATAGAGAGAACTAGGGAAACCCTGTATTTTTAGGAGAATTGAAATTGTTCTTATAATTTCAAATTTTTAATAGAATCAGAAATTAGAATTTAGGTTTGTTTTTTAAAAAAATATATTTTATATACATATACTTTTGGAAAAGGTATTTAAATTACATAAATGTAACATAAAAATATAGGGGATTCCCATATGCCCTGCTTCTTACACCTCCCATATTGTCCCATATTAACAATATCTTTCATTAGTATGGTACATTCATTACAATTGATGAAAACATTTTAGGGCATTGCCACTAAGCATGGACTATAGTTTAGAGTGTAGTTTACCCTCTTTCCTGCACAATTTTGTAGGTAATAGCATAATATGTAATGGCCTGTATCTGTCATTGCACTGTCATTCAAATTCCCAAGTCCCCAAAATGCCCCATATTTCACCTGTATTTCCCTATCCCTGCCCTCAGAACCTCTAGTGGTCACTGCCTCCAAATGAATGATATAGTTTATTCCATTGCTAGAATCACAATAAGTCTATAGTAGAATACCAGTAAGTCTATTTTAGCCCATAGTTCATTCCCACTCCTGAGGATTCTGGGATGGTGTTGCCCACTCTACCTCTAACAGCAGGCTTTGATCCCAGGGGGCCAATGGATGGGACTTTTTTGCTTGCAGTTGTAGACTCTCTTGGTTCCTTGGGATGATAGCTGTCCATCATCAACTGTTAATTGTCTTGGGTGAGTTCAATGAACTGGAGAGTAGGTACTGCAACTCTATTGAATATCAGGGCCCAGCTGGGACATGGACAGCCCAGAGATTAAAGTCTCTTGGGTGTACACCTACCAAGTCCAGCACCAACTATAGGTTCAAATAAAAGGGATAGAAGAGGCATGTGTAGAGAAGTCACATCTGAGTCCAACTTTGTCACACTTGGGAGCACAAACTCCAAAGTTGGGCCACTGGCAAGGCACCAAACTCCAGAGCTATCTGCCATGACCATAGGTCCTAGGTGTCTCCAGATCCCTTAGGATACCCACTATTTGGGGTAGTATCTCCTTTGGCCATCTATGAGACCCTGCTGAGACATGCATAAGTGTTGATGACCTCTGATGACCTCCTGACTCACTTTGAAGTATCTTAGCCACATACATTCATTTGTCATCAACTTTTCCCCCTTTTACTCAAGGTCTTCTCCCAGATGTATCACCAGTTAAAGCCTGGTAGCAATCCCTCAGTGCCAGGGAGGCTCATCCCCTGGAGTCATGTCCTACACTGGGGGGGAAGGTAATGCATTCATATAATGTGTTTGGCTTAGACAGAGGCTATGTTTGAGCAACAAGGAGGCTCTCAGGAGGCAACTCTTAGCAAAATTTCTTCAACCACCACTGCACTGTATGTTCATTAGCTGATCCTGGCCAAATGCATTCTTGATGTTGAAAGTTGTCTATGCTGCTTTACGACCAATTTTGAACTCAATTAAGAAAATAGCTCAAATTTGCTTTTTATATAACAACATTTCCATAGTCTAAAATAAATATAAAATAAACAGCAAGTAATAAGTCATTAGCAAATAAACATAACGTGAGAAATCCCCATTAAAATGATATATAACAAAACCACATTTATTTAAGAAAATATTGCAATATCAAACAGCAAATTCCAACAATGCAAAAACACAATTACTTTTGCACCAACTTAATAGATGAGCTGAGGAAGGGCAATTTCCCTTGGCCAGCAGGTCCTGAAGGCAGAAGGAGCAGGTCACTATTTGACGTCAAACTCCCTGTCCAATGACTTTCCTCTCAAAGCTGAGCAGCTCAGGTACTTGACCTCTACCGTCTATCAGAAGGGGGAGCCATAAACATGGGTATGGAACCTCTGCCCCTGGCCTTGGAAGCTCTACCACTTGCCCCTTATTGAACCACCGCACATGGGTCTGGAACCACCAACCCTGGCCACAGATGCTCTACCACTTGCCCCTTATTGAACTGCCCCACAGGGGCTCCCCCTGCTGCCTGCAAACTTCCCTGACTCACAGGGTTAGAAGGCTCTCAGCCTCCAGTGTCAGCTCATCCATTCTTGCCAGATGATTCCTGAAGTAGGCATGAGCCTCCCCTCCCCTTACTGCTTTATCCCATGCAACTAGAATACTGTCTAGCATTCAATAGCATCAGTATAGAAGTTACACATGCTTGGAGGAGAGGAGAGCTGAGTTCCTGCCTTGGCTTGGTCCTTTGCCACTGGGTGATTGGGGGCACTGCAACCTCTCTGACCTGAGTCCACATCTCTGTATTAGGATTAAGGAGTTACTGAAAATGCTTTCTAAGGCACTTTTAAAAGTTCAATTTCCATTCATCCTACAGTGACCTTGAAAATTCAATATTGCGGAAGAACTAAAAAAATTTTTTTTTAATTTTAATTAGGCCAGTAAAAAGAATTTATTGGGAAATGGCAGGAAAAGCAGAGCTTTGAGAAATGGGAGAGAAGGATGGAAATACACACCAAGACTTGGTGTGGACTCCTCTAAGCAGAGAGAGCATGCTCTGCCTTGTGTGGTTACCTTTTAAACTGTTAATTATTCCTCCCTTTTGCTAATGCTAAGGGTAAGGGCACCAGCTGTTGTTCGTTACCCCACCAATGGTGGGGGCCAATGGTGAGGCCTACTGGGAATATCCAGGACTGAATTTTTGAATTTTTAAACGTTGCTTCATATTTTCTCATACTAACAGTTCAGTTCTGAACAATACTTAACATTTCCCAATAATCTTTTCACAAACCTTAATCCTATGTTTTCTATTTATTTCATTATTATATTAAGTAGTAACCACAGCATTCATAATAAATGATTACTTGGTAGTACCAAGGAATATGATGACTGTTATGTATACATCAGGTCATTAAATCTGTCAACAACCTTCTTTCCAGATAAAGAAATTAAAGCTGAGAGAACTTAAGGACCCGAGTCAAGGACACTCAGGACTAGCTTGAAGAGGCAGATGGGGGCACTGGCCATACATTTGACATACACAGAATTTAGTGTCAGCATTCTAAAGGATCTCGCACAGGGCATTCAATGGGGAGCAGGAGACACAGAAGGCCCCAGAAAGCCATCAGATAAGCCTGTAAATTTGTAATAGTCAACTCTGATGAGAGTTATCATAGGGAAAATAAGGAACTATGAGATCATAAAACAGGGGGAACCAGTCTAACTGGGGGTGTCAGGGAAGGCTTTTCTGAGGAAACGCCAGATAAACAGATATCTGAAGAATGAGAAGCACTAACTGGGCAAAGGTGGAGAAACAGTATTCCAGGCAGAGCGATGGCATCTGCAAAGGCCCTGAGATGGGAGGAGGCAAGATGCAAGCAGTGGACTGAAAGAAGCCAATGTGGCTAAAGCACAAGGAGCCAGGGAATAAAGAGGGCAGAATGGGGCAAGACGAGGCTGGAGGCTCAGGGCAGGTTAAGGATTTCAGTCCAAATCTTAAGGGTAATGGGAAGCCACTGCAGGGGGTTTTGAGCACGTGGAAACAGATCAGCAATCTGCAATGTAGAGAGCACCTGATGGGCATTATGTGTGACTGCAGAACTAACCAACTGGGGGCAGGGGAAAAAGGCTGGAGGAGGGGAGACTGGTGAGAAGTCTACAGTGGTGGTCTGGAAGAGATCCTGAACTAGGTGGTGGTGATGAAGCTGGATGGAAATGGTCCGGGTTGGAAAAATATTTAAGACACAAATCAACAGAACTAGTAGGTGGGTTAGATAGAGGAGGGTGGGGGTGTGGGGGTCAAGGTGCCTGAGTTGACTCCTGGACTTCTAACTTGGGTAAGTGGCTAGGTTTCTCACCAGGAGAAAGAATATAGTACAAAGACACAGTTTTGTGAGGAAGATCATGAGTTTAGGTGTTGACATGTTGGGTTTGAGATACTTTTGAGGCAACCAACTAGAGATGTAGAGTAGGTACATGTTGGCTATATAGGTCTGGAGTACAGGAGAAGTCATCTTGACTGGTGATTTCTGTTGTTTGAGGCTACAGAGAAGTCA